>JBCFXI010001206.1:0-67728 GCA_038496175.1 Ampulex compressa
TATATATTTTTTTTTTTTATTATATATGTATATATGCAATGTATGTATGTATGCATGCATGACGTACTTTCGACTCGCAAAGGGATGACAACGCGACCTGCCGTGGGAAGTAATCAGGGGCAGAGGACAAACGTCGAGGAAGGAGCACGAGAACGAGCAAATCGCGATTGCGAAGTATTTGAATTTTTCCTAATTCCATTTTAGCACCAACCACTAAGGCCAGTGTTCATACCAATACGAAACCTAATCTGTGAAATATCGTAGCTTTCATTTCCAATAATTTACAATACAAGTATCGTGTAATATATAATACAACTCGTAATATAAAGCAAAAAAATATCGCGCATCCTTATAAAACGAAAGACACTTTTGGCACGGTCTAGTATTTTAAAATCGTGTAAAGACAGAGTTGACGAGATCTTCGTGGAATTCCGAGCCTCTATCCGCTAAACCAGCGCAGCTCTCGACCGTGGGATATTCCCCATTAAAAACATTGTGCCTTTGAGTTACACGTAAATTCGGAGGACCTCCGGCGCGGTTGCCATTGCGTGATTAAATAGCAATCCCCGCCGGCCCCCGGGCATCGATGGGGAAATACATCGAAATAAAACTGCGAGAGACAGAGGCACGGGTGCAACCATATGCCCGCTGCGCGATTCGAAGCGAAAAGAATCCCTTTGCCGCGAATTTCGAGCCGAATCTCGCCAACCCCGAATTACCGAGCGCGGCTTCCTACGACCACAATGCCGCGATTTATCAAAAACATTAACGGCTGCGAATGAAGTTTGTCAAGCCACGTGAGATATTTAAACGATAATCGTTTCCAGTGAACATCGATTCCACGCAGAGCAGATCCTTGTACATAATAAACTTTGTCCACGATGTTTCATCACTGCTCGATAACCCTCGTCGAGCTTTATTTCTCTAAAATCACGCACAAGCGCGGTATCGATCTTCGATACAAGAGACACGTGAGCGAATAGAGGAATATTGCTCGTACTTTGCCAAGGATGTGTCTCTAAGGAGTACGTAAACCGAGTACCACGATCATACCCTCCAGACTACGAGCTTCGAATCGTCGCTGATTAACGCTATTCCTACCAGCCATTTTCCACGCAGATTTAAGTATACCAAATATATCCTTAGAGAAAAAGAGGGCGAAGGAAAAATGTCGATAGATCGTTTTATCGATCCATACACTGAGAGAGAATCATGAAAAATCTCGGAAGCGACCGCGCCTTAAAGTTCTACGATTTTTCAAAGAAATCACTGACCGTGGTGGGAATAGTGTTATGAGTACCCATCAAACGACTCGACAACAACTCCTCGATGCACTTGATACGGAATCTCCCGCGATCGAGTTATCGAGATGGATTTTGCGTCGATGCGAGCCCCGGGATTTGCAGGGAAAAAAAAGGAAAAACGAGAAGGTAGCCGTGCCTCCATCGACCACCGATCTTCAATATTAGCGCGCGACGATACCAGTCCTCCTCTCCTCTCGGTTACGTAAACCGATGAAGTATCGAGCCGAGGCGTAAGACAACGGGCGTAATGCCGTATCGACAGAAGCGGATACACGATACTCTCCGCTTGACCCGTGTAAATCCGGTATAAGTCCCACCAGTCATGGATGCGCTCTTAGGAGCCTCGGTTTGCTCGATGCCGCCCGACAAATCCGACGATCGCCTCGAAAAGAGGAAATCGAAATCCTCCCCGTTCCCCGATAACGTTAATCAGTGTACACGATCGGGATACGCGACTCGACTGAGGCTTTCAAATATATTCGCGCCAACCAATTCTCTGCCGCGACATTGATCGATGCACTGCCGAATCGCGGGGCTTATAATGCGAAATTATTGCTGCGCGTCAATTGGTTAACGCGACGACGGCTTGTACGCGCGTTAAACTCGATGCTTGGTTTACGTGGACTTTTTTTTACCGGAGTCTGTGCTGCTGGCAGTGACGCTGATTAGAGATTCTCATTAGGTCTTCTAGTTGTTTGGCTGAGTGACACTGCTGATGAGATAAAGTACCTTCTTATGTACTCGATTCCTCCTCGATGAAGGAAGTCAAGATCTTGAAGTAAGGAGAATTACTTGTCTTGAATATATAACTTTAGGTTTGGAGGGATTAGGAAAAGGTTTTATTTGAGTATCAGGAACGCAGTTGCTCGCTGTTTGAAAAAGCAGTCTGGCGTCGTGCCTGACACGCTGTTACCAAGGCTAATACGAAGAGAGGTAATTGTTTAACTCGTCCCAAAAAAGGTAAACCCACATATTATACGGTTTTCTCCCCGGTGTAATCCCCCCGCTTAACGAATGCACCCGCTGCAAGATCCGAATGGAAATATGTATACACGCGTAGGTATACATCGGCCCATAATGATGGGGATAAAAATTAACCGGGGATAATAACCATAAAGTGAGACCGTAGTGATGATAATAAACCGGATTAAAGCCTGCGCCCCAAGAATTCATTTCCGCAACATCCCAGGCTTTGATGGCCCTACTACCCTTAACCTTTATCTACAAGCCCGGTTTAATTCGCCACGGTCAGGACCGCACTGTTCTCTGCATAGGGACCTCCCCTTTTTCGCGAAGCTCCCATTTTCCTTATCAAATATTTCCACGCCTTGCGTTGAACGACCAAATCTTGACTATTAATGATGAAATATATACCACGAGCGTGGTATAATCGATGTTCATCTAATCCTTTATATTATTGGAAGCAATATATTAGTGTATATATTAGTACAAAAAAAATAGGAAGCATATATATTAGTATACAATCAGTATAAAAAAAAATAAGAAGCACATATATTAGTATATAATTAGTACAAAAAAAAATAGAAAGCATATACTTTAGTATAGAAAAAGTACTGCGTCCCACAACGAAAAAATCATTCGTATTTTTGAGAAAAAAAAATCGCAGCCGGTGAGCTTTTTGTTATGTACAGTGGAGAATGTAGCATAGACCGTGGATAGTAGCGAGTGCCCGGGTCTCTTTGCGCATGGAAGTTGCTGCGAATGGAGACCCACTTTATTCCCTATTCACTCTCTTATGGAAATCAAACATACTGCTGTTCCGCCCAAGGCGTCCTCGCATAGGTTTCCTCCCGCGAGGCCATAGCCAAGCGCGAAGCAAAGAAGCGTGCATAAATCTCTATTTAACGATTCCGTACGATCTCTTATGCCTAGTCATAGTCAATGGCACAATGCCAGTCTCGCTTCTTCCCTCCTCGATGAACCACTCTTCGCGCGAACAAAGAACGCGTACTTTCATCGCGCGAATTATCCGACAATGGGGTTGAAGAACTCGGGGTTAAAGAACTCCAAAGCCCCGAGCACCAAGATATTCGACCAAAGCCCCGATGTTCCTCGAGGCACACCACCGAGCGCAGCGCTATTCTTTATTTACATCATTTCCATTCGAGTTCCTCGGCAACGATTTTGCAAAAATCCAGTTATAATCTTCGTACAGATCCACGCAGCCTCTCGGTATTTTGGCCACGATATCGGATATCTAGGGGCACGATACTCCGAGCAAATCCCATCTCGGTTCCTCGCTCCGAAGGTCCCGCGCTAACCTCGTAAGAGAAATCAAACTTAAGTATCCATCGAGGAAACGTTCTAACGGTTCTTCGTCGCGCAAATTCTCCTTAATCTTTCCGGGGCGAAGGAGGTCGGTCGCGCCTTATCCCTATATACCGCATAATCTTGGTACCAGAGGACATTACTTTGCCACCGAATACGTTCGATTTGCTCCCGGGCCGAAGTTGGGAAAATCCACTTGGGGAGGTAAGTTCTCGGTATCCAACGGATAACCGCCCCCACCTAGGTTTGTTCTCCCGAAAGGTAATTGATCTGGATTTTCCCACTCGCGCCTCCAGCGCGAACTTTTAATAGCATTTTACTGGGGGGAGTACACTTCCGCCGTCAGCGGTGCATCCTGCCAGGAATTCCGCTGATCGAATCTCGAATTCTGAAGAATTCCTCGAGGCGGGCTCGAGAAAAGAAAGTTGACGGAATTGCGGTCCGGGGGAGGACCAAGGTTATTTATCCGGAACGTTATTCCGGAGATTAGCCTCGCGCCTATCGCTTATCGCGAGCCTTTTGCACGACTGTACGAGGTGCGTTGAGGAAATAACGGGGGTTTTCGTTTTTTGGAACGAATTTGGTTCGTTTCTTTATATCAATATTATCCCCTTCGACGATCGTTCGTAATTATTTCTTTGACTATTTCTACGTTTTAACGATGTACGGATACTTTTCAGAGATGTTTGCGAAGGCGACGAGGAGAAGGTCGCAGGAATATAGCCCGCGAAATGACGGAATTCTCGTTATTTTTTAAACACAGCTCGTACAATCGCTGGCGCCACGAAAATGGACGTCAACGTCGTTTGCTCGTCGATAAAATGCGCTCGTACGTAAAAGCAGATTAAATGAGCTTGCTTAGAAATATCCTCGCATTTCGGCCGTGGAACGGAATAAAGACTGGAAGAAAATCGTTTCCTCTGCGACAGCTTTCTTCGGTCTTTCTACATCTAGAAATCGAGGAAAGTACGAAAAAAATAACGTATCGTGGATTTTCATATCGCTAATACCAATGTGCATAATATTTTATATATATATTAAACTTATTAAATTTACTGTTACAAAATCATGATTTTTAATTTACGCGATATCTGCTAGCCCCTACATAAATCGAGAAAAGTTTCATTCGACATGAATCACCGATTGGAGAACGCTCCTCTATGGTAACCCTATAAAAGCAAGGGGCAAACTATAAACGACGAATGCAGTTTGGTTTCGACATTTCATCATCGTCGAAACCAAAAAAAATCATCATTGTTCGCTGGATAGGCGCGTTGTGTAATTTAACGAAGTAATTTGTTCTCAATTTTCGCAACGAAGCTTTAACCTGAAAATGGACAATGCCTTTCATACTAATTGTCGAGGTGCTGAAATTCAGGTTAGGCGTGAATTTCGCTCGCCCCGCGGATAACGATCGGCGGGGAATTAGAAGGATGCAAAGGGGAGTAATTTCGATGCGTCCGTTGGCTTCCTTGATCGCGGTATTGACGAAGTCGGCGGGCATTAAACGTAAAATCCAAAGGCCGCGGGAATAAAACGGAAAAAAGCATCGATCCATTTGCGAAATTGAAAAACCAACGAGGCGCGCATATACATATCGCCGTGCACCCACGTCCGTGCCTCCGCGTGCGATTGTGTGTTTGCCAATGCGTGTATGGGTAAACACAACGCCCGAAAGATGAGGGTAAATATAAACGCGAACGCAATCAAGTTTTTATTTCAAGTTTGTTAGCAGTGTTTGCCGAATAACCGCGTGGCCATAATGCTCGAGCGAAATACGGGAGGGAATGGATGAGTATAGTTAATTACCACAGTTTTAACGAGCAGCAATTTATTTTGCGAAATGAAATAAATGCAATACCAAAAATACTTCGACCTGGATTACTGGATTACCGCGGATTTTCTTCTTTTTTTTTTCGTTTTTTTTTCCTTTTTCAAGGCTTCTCCTCTTTCGACGATGAATAATTTCGACGAAATAATCCCCGAACGAACCTGATATCTTCCGCAAAGTCATTTGCATACGCATTTGCGATTTCTCCATTTTTATATTACCGTCTCCTCGTAATCCCCGAGCTCCCTCTGATGTCGAGAATTTTTTTCATTATCAAAGAATAAATATGATCGAGTATTAAAAGAGGACCTGCACACGGAGGGGCATCGCATCGAACGCATGTGTATTTTTATGCGCTATTCAAAAGTAACGGGTGCTTCTCCAAAATAAACAGTTTTGATATCCAGGTTCGAGCAGGAAGGCCGCATAAAAGGCCCTCTTTGCAATCACAAACGTTTCCACATTTTTCCGCTAATTAAATTTATCCTCCCGTTCGGGCCACTCCGCGAAAATAATTACGTATCGAGTGTACCAAAATTCACCGTGCGCCTGTCCCCAGAAAACTAATTACGGTACTTCGTTGGAGCACGTTCTTCGCTTTCCGCCAAATCTTTTTTTAGCCGAGAAAAACGACGGGCCGTCCTCGATCAACCATGCGTGGAACTTTCGCAATATTGCTCTCGCTTTGCCCGACGGAATATATTTTTTCACGACTCATAACCCGGCGAGTCGTAAATTTATATTAAAAATAATTAGCCGAAAGTACGGGCCAGCTTCCTCGGCCAAAGGAATCACGTCGTAAAAGCGCGATTTTATCGTGGAATACGAACTGGCCATTGGCTCTGATCACGGAGCAGCCTTCTCGCTTGTCCGCTTAATTTTCACAATACGCGCGCTATCTGCCTTTGCCTCGCCTCTGAATAATATCGACGCAAAAACACCACGCATATATTCCAATTTATATCTCACACACTTCTATTCGATACCTCTCCCTCGACTTTAAAGCACACATATACACTTATACACGTATAACAGCTGATATATAAAAACACGGTCGTTTATAATTAAAAAACTGATCCCAAGCTTTCACTCCTAATCCTATGAGAAACACACGGAAGGAAGAGGTGTAAAGATATCGAAGACCATCCGAATTTCCACGAAGGTCTTCACCAATGTCGGCCCCTCGTAACATCGAGAAATTTCCACCTCGCCAACACTCGCCAAAGTCGTGGCGCTCGCAAGGGCGCTGAAGAGCGTGAGGAAGCTGGTCGATGTAACCGTGAAGGAAATTGGCGCGGGCAGTCCGAGGCTTGCAGTCGAGTGCCGGAAGGGTCGCCTTAATCGATTCACTCTCGTTTTTCCAACCTCCGGTCGAAGGCCGCCGGAGTCGGACAGAAATCACGAGCAGGCGCTCCGAAAACGTGACGATGGTCCCCCGGAATCGGCGGGCGGGGGAGGAGGGGGCGAAATAATTGGTTCGGCCTCGTCGTTCCTCATTCCACCCACTCACGGGCTCCCGGTGCCTCCGTGTTTATTACCCTGAAGAATCTACGGGGCTCTTCCGTCTCAAGAGCAATCGGCGCAAGGTGGAAATCGACTAATCGCGGAAAGGGACGTTACGGTCTGTGAAAACACGGATGAAAAGTACGGAGAGCTCTTCCTCCCTTCCTCCTGCCACCTTTGCTCCTTCTCGAACAGCGGTTACTTACCGAAGAAATTCGAAGGGCAGACATTCGGCGAAGGATTATTCAGGGATGAGACTTTGAGGTTATATACTTCGATAGTTCTACTAACGTTTTATGCAAAAAAGAAATGCCTTTTTTGAATCGTCTATGTGTATTTCCCTTCTCAAGGAAAAAGGCTATTGAAGTGTTTTTTTTCGTGAATCTCCCGGGAGTTTAATCGTTCGATAAAATCGCGATAAATCGAGAACTATCTCGTTCTTCTCAACGAAACTTCTGGAAAGAAACGATGCGAAGCGTTGCCTAGCAACGCAAACACCATGCATACAACGCCCATGGTATTTATACGATACTCGCCCTCTAGCGTAATTCTACTAAATACGTATTTTTACGTGACCCGTGCTCCAGTATGATGTCGATAGATCGATAGAAGGACTCACACTCTGAGGTGGAATGATGGAAAATTTCAAAAAATGCTCGATCATAAAGCACAGCGATTTTTCTAAAAAACCATTAACCGATCATTTTCACCGCTTACACAGTGTTAAATGTTCAAGCTTGGCAGCTGCTCCCTAAGATCGCTCAGCCGAGACGCGTATTATTTGGGAAATTGTCAATAACGAATATCTATCGGCAGTATGATATTTCATCGCTACATCGCTTTATTAACCGTGACAGATCGTCGTCCCATTTTGGGAACTCGCGCTCCCACGACACCGTTGGCACATTCCGGATGCTTCATTCGTCATCCCGTTTTGGCATCCGCATTAGGGCAGAGATACGATACGAAACGCAGCGTGCTCCCGCTAATTACTCGAGCATGACTTCTGTCACGCTCGGCGCATTAATGGGAAAACTATAACCGGCCTTTTCCCCTCAATGCCGAGGGCGCGCACTCGCGCCAACGTCGAACTTTTAAGTCCCTCTCGAGCTCTGGCCGAAGTGCGCGGGAACAAAAATTAAAGAGCTCCCGGCGAGCGCTTTAATGGGTTCTCGCGATAAATATACGCGATATCGCGGCCGAATACCGCGGGCCCGCCACTTAAGGTCGATACATAAAATAAAGTGTATCGAGGGGAAGTTTCTCCCGGCGACCCCATCAGAACTTGTACCGAACTTTCGATAAGTCCTTTAAGTATCGACGGGGGCCGACCGACATCGGCGCGATCGGTTGCTTCCGGGAGAATGACGAGGTACAAATCCGAAATTCCGGCGCGGAAAACTTCCCGGATGACTCGGCGTTTTGATACGCCTGCCCGGGATACCAAACTGCATTATAACTCTGGGATAAAAGTAAGGAAGTGTACATCGAAAGTTATAACCTCGCGCCTTCGTCGAATGGCGCGAAACCGTGTATAACGCTTGGTTAAGCTTCGTGCTCGATTCTAATGAAGGAAGAGAGAGAGATGGGGTGAGAGGGAGAACACGAAAACCAACTCTACCCTCTTTCGCAAATGAGTTTTAGAAGCAAACATATTCCTGGGTTAAATAATTCAAAACTCTCGGGGGTAAAAAGCATCGCGAAGGCGCCCGGCAAATTCGCGCGTATATCCTTGTGTTTTTAAACATCTGCCTCGCTCCATCCTGACCAAAGTGTGCGTAAAATTACGATATATTCCTAAATGGTACTAGGAATTTTTTCAAGGTCCTACTCCTTGAATCACAAACAAGTTCGAGGGAGATCGCGTCGAGATGGTCAAATTCGCTTCGCTACGATCGAGGAGCAGCGCGTTTTCGTTCACGTTTTCACGTACAGGATAAAGCGATCAACTTCGCAACCGATACCTCGACCTTCCTGGAATTCATCGAGACTTGAGGGTAGGGGTAAAGTTGGCCGCGCGACTGATGAGTTTCCCTCGTTTCCGACTTATCTCGTAGCTTGGAAAGCCGTCGAAACGTTTCCGCGACGTATCCAGGGCGCGAGGAGACGAACAAAGACGCGTCTGCCGCGAATAACCGCAAAGGGAGCTGGGTGGATGCGAGCGCGCAAAGGCGCCTATCCAGGCTGGTCCTCGCTCGAGTCCACCCTTTCAGCTCCCCGGGGCCGTGAACTTTCTCGAAAGATCATCGTCCTGCCGCGGATTACGGCGCCTGTCCCCGGCACAATGCCGTTTTGCACCTTGCACGCCAAGCGATGGACGCCGCCTCGTTAACCCTCTACGATCCCAACAGCGACTTTCGGCCGGCGTTCCATTTATGCGCCTCGCGCCACGCGGCTCGTCGCGCTTGTCGAACCCGACTTGCGAATCCTGGAGAGTGGAACTGTGGTCTTGTACCTGTCCAAGGTAAATGGTTAGCAGCCGCTCACCAGGAGCGTTTCATTTAGATGTCTATGTAACATCGAGGGAGAAGACAGTCGGGAGTAATAGGTCTTATTATAGTGTTATAATCAGGGGATAATTGTATGTAAAAAATAAACTTATATATATACGTATATATAAACGTATAATTTCAACGCATAAAGAATAAAGGTACGTAAGCAAATTTGTCTCTCTTTGGTATATAAAATCGGGTTTAGAATTTTTGTAATCAAGGAGCTTGGATTATTACATTGTGAAGTATAGTGTTGTATAATGTAATGTTGGAAAGGTGTGTATGTAGCGGGGAAGAATAATATTCAAGTATGGCTGATCTGGAGTATTACTCGAACTAGTGGTATTTGAGGGTTGAGAAATATTTTCTCGACTCAGGCTGGAATTGGCAAAGGACGTTTTTACGTGATCTTGAATATGGATTTGAAATTTGGGTTTTCGGTGGAAACGGGTTACTTCTTGGCGACCGTAATAAGATCGTCGCGTATAGATTGCTCGATGATGAAATCTGGAGTCGGCAGGATGCTGCCGCGTGTTAATGCCAGCGCAAGCCGCGATTGTAGCGGCGATGGTGGTAATTTAATGCGCGCGATACCATCGCCGCCGCGGATCAGGCGGCCATAATCGGGTTTACGTTTAAATAACGTTACGATTGACAAAACCCGCCGCACTTCCCGGACAGACTACCCGCATTGCGCCACCCTCGAATTCTGATAATCGTACATCGATGCCCTTTAATTATCACCGATAATGGATCCTCGCGATCCTAAAGTCGACGAGAAAAAAAGAAAGAAAAAAAGAGCGCCACGGCATGGCAAGAAAATCACAATCGTAGATTTGCACGATCCGTTTCAGAATCGAGGATCAGAATTTTTCAGCTTAATGCAGATAAGAGAGTCCTTTTTATGTATCACGTAGGTTTGTTAAGGAATCAATCGGTATCTCGGGATCAAAATTGCTGCCACCAAAAGCGACTGACCCGATAAGGTACACGAGGCACGTACCGATAGTAAGCCTTTCCTACCCTTTCGAACCTTCATAACGTAATAGAACGACTACCCTCGTCGTGACTTTTGACTTCGATCTGTTTGCACAGACTCTGACTGAGACGTTCTGAGAATGGCCGCTTTTTCAAGGACTTGTATTTGCTTGCAGCTTCGTCCGGAGTTTTCGTACTACCTTCGTTTCACCTGGACAAATACTGTAAGGTGATGCGAGCACGTCCGAATGACCCATTGGAATTTAACAAAAATCGATTATCTTGACTTAAGTAATAATCACCTTGCTACAAAGTTGTAATTTTCTATATACAATATCTGAGTCACTGACGTAGCGTATAAATTCGCTTCTAATTTCTCGAGAATTAAACTTTGCAGTCATCAGTTTTGACTCGTCTTCGTAAATTTTTACTATAATCAACATTCTGAAGTTTCGATCATTGCCATCTGTCTACTGTTTCCGTTTACATGATTAACGCACCATGCGTCAAGGTATCGAATGGCTGGGGTGATCAGGAGTCAGAGAGGTCCGTTTGCACCGATGAAAATCGATAACCCAGAAGTCTTAATATCCAGTGTCTCGCCAATGAAGGAAGCACGATGCAATCGGTAATGTTTCATTCCCAATTTGTTTCATGAAAATTGACAGAGGAAAGTAGAATCGTTCACGAGAAAAACGGCGCATCCTGCGAGCTTTTACGGAATGTCTTGCGAGCAAACATGCGATGGATAAATCGCGATATAGGTCTCTGCATCGTTGCGGTACACGCATTGTACGTGACACGTATCAAGAGAACATTTTCTGTGCGTTTGTATGTATTTCGACCGCTGTATGCTAAAATAGTTCAACTTCGGTCCAACTCATAGGTTCACATCGCTTGCATGCATTTCCAGAGGAACGTTATATCGTCGGAATGGTCAAATTTTCGATTGTTCCTACTTGCTGGCGCTTCTGTTACAACCTCTCTGCAGCCAAATGAATATTCGTTGGGGCATGAAAGCATGTAAATCGTAACTGCGTAGCGGCCTGAATCAAATCCGATCAGAGATGCGCAGCGAATCGGCGTGAAAAATTTTTGAAATACAATGGTACACGATTTTGAAATTTTTGGAATGCGATGGTACACGATTTTGGAATTTTTGGAATACGGTACCGGTTTTAGATATTTTGGAATACAAAGGTACACAATTTTAGAACTTTTGGAGTACAATGGTACAATGAAATTTTTAGAATACAACAATACAACCAATTTTTGGAATACAATAGTACACAATTTTAGAATTTTTCAGAGAAATAATGACAATGGCAAAAAGACGCGTGTCGTGCGTGCACAATACTTTCGATACACACGCAGCTTTATATCTACGTACTCAGAAGAAGCTGAGCTTCATCGCCATTCGCGACTTAGGCACGCATATAATCCCTCGTCCTGCATCGCGATAGCAACATGGAATATTGCAATACCGATATTTGCTTGCCGCTTTAAAAGCTCCGGGGCATGCAACTAGTTGATATAGGGTATCAGCAAACCGGCCTGCTGCATCTCGTTTATGTACTTACACGTAGCGCCAGATAATCTAAAAAAAATGCGCCGCCAAGGAGCGAAAGAAATGTGCACGAAGATAAGATAGTACGCCTGCTTCTACCCTTTTATTTCAATCCTATTTATACAACGAATAATACCCAAATGCACCGAATCGTCGTATAAGTCTTCGAGCACTCTTGGAGCGTTTAAAACCACCTCGATTCAGATTTAACCTTATCTTGAAAACAAAACAAAAATACGAAACGGCTCTAAAAAGATCCCATGGAAACGCGTATTTATTTTCACGACGCGATATATGGTGCGTTTATCTTGAAAATGGTGTAAGTCCATTTAAAAAAAAAAATTAGTGTTAATTCAGTGTAAACTAGTTAGTATTTAAAACCTTAAAAAATACCAAAGCTTTGTTCTATTTAACATTGGCCGATAATTCTCGATCAACACGTATGGTAAACTGTAATTTTCTCGAAACAAGAGAAAATGGACTTACACCACTTTCTAAATAAACGGTCCATACAGTATCATATAGTATCGTAAAATACCAGATATGTAGTACCATAAAAATCAATCGCGATCACGCGAGAACCTTAGAACGATCGAGTTTATCCAATGGAATTTACGTAGTATGGAAAGGAACAGCAGCATCGAGAGAACGATTGTCCAGGGCCGAATTGAAAATGTAATTCCGGCAAATCACGTTCATATACAGCGTTACAGAGGTTATTGGTCTCCCGTTACTTATGTTTACCGTTATCCAAGACAGTAAGTGCACCCTTAAGCCCGCGTGGTACGCGCGACACGTAAAGGCGAGTAAGCAGCCTCCGTTATATGTGTCGCACCTACTTTCAGCCGCGGCTCTATCTCCCCTTCATCACGACCGAAAGCTTCATCCAGCGAGTAACTGCGCCCCTGCATCCGGAAATGCGCATTATCGCGACGATAGCGTAATCAGGGAGCCGAGCTTTCGAGATCTACGATTCGCTAATCACCCGGCAACGAGACGCCTGGCGCTATCCAAATTTAAACGCTTATCCCCCCCTGCGCGGGATGGTGATACACCCGCCTTATTATTCTAATTCTCTCTCCACGAATGTGGAGTCGATTTAAAATAGGGCCGTGCGCGGAATCAAGTCCGCTCGAATACTTCACGATCCACTTCGTTCGCATTCGGCCGACTCGATCGAGGCTACATCGGCCTTTTTTCTTCATCTGGTTATCGATATCGCGTTATCAAACCCCTCCGCGCTCCTCGACAAACAACCATCCGCGTACGAACAAATTCCGACCCGAGGAGTACTTGTTTTCGAATAAATCCAGCCGATCAAATCAGTTCGATAAAGCGAGTATCGAGGATAAGGCTAACCGCATTACCGCGGAGCGTCTGTCTCTAATTCCGTTTGACTTGGATAAAAAAAAAAAGCGGAGAAAAGGGAAAAAAGCCGCGATCAACGGCCCAGAGTTTTCGTGAAATGTAAAAGCGGACAGCGCCTTCCTTCCTTACCTCTTAACGCGGCGTAATTATCGCGAGCATTGTTTTTTTTTTCTCTTTTTTTCTCGAGCGCATGCCTCGCGATATAGATCCCATGACAAATCGCTTTTAAAACCGAGCCATTTAAAGGCGATGCATCATGCTGTCGGCGTCGTGCGCGGTTTCGCGGCGAGGGGAAATAGAGGAAAAAAAGAAAAAAAAAGAAGAAGGAGAAAAGGAGGGGGAAAAGGAAAAAAAAACCAGTCGCTGCTCGGCAGTAATTCGTATTAGTGACGAAACTGCGACGGTGCGGGATCCGCCGGAGAATAAACATGTCCGCGGCCGCTTGTAATACAGTCTTGACACAAGCTCACCAGGCCGCGCTCCCGAGTTTGTTGCGCATTTGCATTGCACGCGTGCGCCCTGGTTTGGCATCGGCCAACACGAATTCCCACGTCGGCGAATGCAAACCGCGCGACTGCGTTTATATGTCCGCCTGTCGGGCCAAAAATAGCGCGGCCTTCTGAACAGTAGAAATCAACTTATGCCGACCGACGACGATCCGTCATTGTCGCCGCTGGTGTTTACAAGCGGCCGGATGAAGTGCGAACCGCGATCGCGCAGAGTTGCCCGAAGCGGAGGGAAGTGTACGATGAAAGCGTGCGCATTCTCCTGGAACTCGAAGATCCTCGAAACGCGATTTTGAGTTCGACTTTTCCACGGCCATTTTATAAGTATCAAGTACACCTTTCCTACCAGCCATTTTTCATAAATATTTAGGTATACTAAATGTATATTTAAAGAAAAAGAGGACGAAGGAAAAATGTCGATAGATTGATTCATCGATCCGTAAACTGCAAGAAAATCATGAAAAATTTCAGAAGCGAGCGCGTCTCAAAGTTCTACGATTTTTCAAAGAAATCACTGATCGGTCATTTGACCGGTTGTGGTAGGAATAGTGTTAATGAATATTACACGAGTTATAGCATATATACGAGTTATAGTTATAGTATAGTTATAGAATATAAACGAGTTACGCCAGAGGTGCGTAAGAGTAATCGATCCACGAGTCGATCGAAGTTTTCATACGATATTAGGATGTTTCGCTTGAAGCGTTCTTCAAAATTGCTCCTCGAGATATTCTCAGCGCGAAGAGCCTGGCGCGAAGGAGACCGAGAAGTGACGCTAGACCAACATAATCACATTTTTGTTTTCCCCCATATTTCGTCCCCGGCTTTCGCACGGGCTGCGCTCCGAATCGCATCAAAAGGCGCGCGAGGCGTCGCAAGCAGCGTTGCTGCATGTCTGACTGGTATATAAAGAGGGTGTCGCATCAGAATGTATTCATGCTCGGAGATATGTGTCAGCGGGAACGGAAATTTGTCAAGGGGCGAGAGTCGATCGTACTCCTCTGCCTTATAAAATGCTTGCGTCTACGCACCTTATTTAACACTGTATATCCTTGTGTACGTCGTCTATCACCACGATTGGATATCTAAAAAGAAACATCGTGTCGAATACGAAGTTGCTCTTACTCTCTTACTCTCTTACTCTCTCTCTCTCTCATTCTCGTTTATTCGCGACGAAAGATCGATCTATTCGCCTCTCCAGAAATCGCAGTGGCGGGTTTCTGCTTTCGAGCCGTCATTGCTCGCCAAGTTCACCGACAAATCTCCCCTCTGCTCTGCATTATAAATTCCATTCATAGAACAATTAAGCTGACAGAGCACGGGACACAGTATCGCGCAACTGTCACGTGTATACGCTGCCTTAACTGCGTCAAGATGCAGCCACCTCCTCCCGCGCTTGTTATCGAGCCACCGCCGCCTTTCCGTGACGCGAATGGATATATATTACTTCGGCTTCATTATGACGCAGTGGCCCCGTAATCGTGCTTCGGCCTCTCGCGCGCGATGCTCAAACGACCGCGAGTTACACGGAGAAAATTCGGGCGAGGAAGGGCCGAGGGTATCGCGGCGTTACGGTAAAGATTGTTTAAAGTTGAGAAACTTTCGAACCTGGCCGGACATCGAGAGGACACTATAGAAGCGAAAATAGTTCTAACTTTAAGCAAAATTACTTCTACCATGCTGGCGGAGTTTCGAAATACCGCGAGGTCGGCTAAAAGTTGTTTCCCAGTCCATCGTGAAGTAAGAAAGATTTCCTTGCCCCTCCCCCGCGGCTCTCCCTTTGCGGTACATCGATCTTCTCCTCTCCCCCGAAAAAGAAGTTCGTACGTTCGCCCAAAGGAGCCTCCATGCCCGTCGATAATTAATGCAACGTTTATTACCTTCGAGCAATAATCCCTTTAACCCCTTCGTGAGCTCGAGTAACTATCGGTCCACGTGTTAATACTAAATATACCAGCCGTTTCCTGAATATATTCATGTATATCACGTATATACTTAAAGAAGAAGGTTGTTAAAAAGAGACGATGGATCGATATAATGAATAACGAACTGCGCTAGAATCGTGGCTTCTCTACGAACCACAGCAATTTTTCTAAGAAAAGTTTTTAAACTTTTAAACTTTAGTGTTAATATATCGACGTTTCACCAGATAATTTTACTTCTTCACGAAATTACGTATACCTTTTACTTACACAATGTCTCTGAGATAACCAATAATAATATCTACGACGATCGACAGCGGCATTGAGTTAAAATATCAAAGTGACCGCCTCGCAGTATGTATAATTTTCAAATATAATTCGGCCCAGATGGAGGGTTAGGGTGCATCGAGACGCGTCGAAGTTTCACGGGGCCGAGCCAGGGCGTCGAAAGTAATTCAGCAGCCTTTCCAACGCCGTCTGGCCGGCGCGTAAATGAATCAAGGAATTAAACGCGATATTAATTAATTCCAGCATGTTTGTACAAACGGATACGCAATCAGTCGGCCCTTAATTGAAAAACACTCCCCGGTCTGCGTCATACTTTTCCCTCCTTTTCCGCCGGCCCACGGAGACCGAAAACAACCCCTTTAATTTCCCGGCCTGCACCGCGCTCGCCTTACGCCCCGCATCTCGGCCCCTCGGCCGGCGGTAAAAATTTATTTCCGCTTAATGGACTTGATCAGGGCGTCGTCGATTGAATTACACAAATATAGCGCCACGGTTGGGCCCCGACAAAACGAATTTGTACAACTGCAGCGCGGTTCGATCTCCCTCCGCCATTTTCCTCGCTCCTTCCTCCTTCCTCGAGCTGCAGTCGCGGCGCTTTTCACCGACGCTCGGCGCAATCACATCGAAAGAGGAATCCGATTCATCGCCAAGGGGATTCACTTAAACGCCGTGGAAAGGCGGATTAATCCGATACGCCCGCGATTGGTTATGAGAGCTCCCGGCTGCGATCGCCGAGCGGGCCCGAATTATTCGCGGGGGCGTTATTTCGTCGGGGAGAGAGCGGCCGGGGCGAATTTGGCGCGGTCCACGCGGCGGAAACTCGGTCCTTTCCGGCGAGAGAGTCCTGCAGGAAATCATTAGCGGGCCTGTCGGCCTCGTTCCGCGAGGAGCTTTTGTGCGAAAATTAATCCCGACCTTCGGAGCCAACCGACTATGTACAGTCTTTGGGCCGAAAGTTTCTCGCGTTAAAGGACGGAGGACATCCCCGAAAGCGCGTTGTAGATGCTTCCCGATGTTTCTGAAGCGCTTCCTCCTTTCGCGGTTGATTTCGAGGATTGCGGATGAAGTCGCGGTCTTGAGGAGCGTCGATAAATCCTTTATCTCGTATTTTGTTCCGAGTCTACGTGTGTTTACCTAAGGACGATGATGAAAGGAAGCTGCATGGCGATGAACAGGATAATGCTACAGCGAATACTAGCAAGCATGATTCAATCCTTGTATTGCTCATTAAGACCGCGAATTTATTTATGATAATTCACTGGAGGAAAAAGAATAGGAGTTCTATGTAACGCGACTTGAGGATTGGTGATTAAATAAAGGTACGATAAGCTGGCAGGAAATGTATCGAGAATATGATTCTATCTTTGAAGCGGAACATTTGAAGAGGAAGATGAATGAAGGCGGAAAAAGCGTTGACTCGAAGTTTATCTCTGAATATCAGCTCGCTCCGGCTTAAGGATATCGACGGATGTTATTGGTTTGAGAGTAAAATGAGGGAGGAGTGTATTTTACAAAATTCCCCTGGTTGCTCGCGAATCGTGCTTTCCCTGATCCGTCCTCAAAACGCGGTTCTATGTACTCTTTGAATTTACAGCGACGACGGCAGACCGTTTCCTCGCTTACACGCGCCGTTGATATCCAGCCACAATTCCATGTTAATTTCGCTTCCGCCCCTTTTTCCTTCTCTCTCCCGCGCGCTGCAAGGCCTCGAGGAATAATTATTCCTTCCACCACGCGTGATTTATGTTCACTGTCGAAAGCATGTACACACCGTATGACAAGCTTGACGGTTAATTGCTCTTTAATTAATAAAGAGCTCTCATCAACATGCGCGTAACGGCTTCAACGCGTTTAGAAACTTTGGAAACTTCCATTGGTTTTTCACTTCTATATATATAAATCTATATATAAATGTACATATCCCAAAGTTCACGCAACAAGTAATTCTCATAGAGGACAGATTTATAATCAAAAGTACTCAATTTTTTATCGATTCATAAAGTATAGGTAGGTATTATTAGCGCAAAATTTCCAATGAGTAGATAAGAAGAGGAAAGATAATACGAAGATCGCGACGAAGGAGTCTACGGAAGATCGAAAGAGGCATCACGCGTGCGCCTAGAATCAAATATATCGAAGGTTCGAGCGCTCGCAATCGTGGCATATGCACATTGTCTAATAGCGTGTTCTCCTTTGGCTTTTAATTGGCCCCGCCACGTCAATGTTTACGTTCCGCCCAGCAAAATTGCGATGGTAAGCTCTTCCGGGCGTTTGAGCGCAAATGGAAAAAAACATCTCTCCTCCGTCTCTCGCGCTTCGTATTTTCGCGGAAAAATAATACACCGGGATATCAAGCAAAATTGCGCGAATCGGGAAACGTACACAAGAGCGGCCAGGGCGCGTAATTACGGTGTGAAGCGCGGAAAAGAATTACCGCTCGTTAGCGACCTCAGTTTCCCACACGAGCAAGGGAGAAAAGCGGATAATCGATGGCCGCGATTCGCGAACGAAGATCAAAGGTCCTCTCGTTCCTCGATCATCGCGTCCTTCCCAACGCGGCCCGCCAAACTGCATTTGCCAAAGTGTCCCTTCTTTTGCCCCCTTTTTTTTCATTTAATTTCGGTAAACTGCGCCCAATGCGCCCTTTGACAAGGCACTCTAACCTGGCACTCGGCAAAACCGACCGCTTTCCACTTTCCGAGAATTCTATTACACGCGAATCCCTTCCCTCGTATTCCTTTCACGGACGGGAAACCGCCTCGTCCTATATCCGAGCCGGCGGAGTCTGGAAGTAGGTCTCTCAGCGCCGCCAGGACAATCTTATCCTCGCGGCTGAGGCACCACCGGAGATTTCGAATGCGAAAGTTGTGCAATCCATAAAATGAGCGGAGACGAGGCTGACGCGAGCCACCAATGTGGCTTGAATCGAGCTTTCACGGTATGCCGGGCTAGGATATGAAAATGTGATCGATGGATTTTTAAACCTGGTACACCTTCAACGCGGTACTGGAGTTTGTTTCTCCAAAGGGCAGGCTCTATTGGCCTTTAGGAAATTACGGAGGATCCGCGAGTAGCGTCAGTGTCGAATACCTTCGAATCGACGAGTTCGACTCGTCGTGGAAAACGGATGATTAGTAATCTACTGGCTTGTTTCTCTTAAATCTGTAATTTAATCTAAAATCTTTTCCTAAGTTGTTCTGATTTTTCATTCTTAACTCGGGGACTCCAATTTTCACGATAAAAAAGAATTTTGTTTTAGATATCGATGTAGTCTTATTGTATAGCGTTTTTAAAAACAAACTTTTAAATGGCGGATCATTTATAACCTCGCACAGGATGTGTGTGAACTTAAATTCCATACGCCTGTTTCTCTTTTGCGACATGGTATAACGAGTTAACTCGTTATCAATTTGTCAGAGCGAGTATAGGGCGCGCTTCTTCGTAAATTAGCTCCTCGGTCGAAACTTCAAGAAGGACCGGCATGAAAAGAGAATTTACTCCGAGTAGAATATTCGCTCAACAATGTGGCCGCCTCGAACGATGTATTCCGCGCACGAGACGCTTGCGAATACTTGCTTCCATTATCGCCAGCACCGTTTAGCCGGGCAACTTATTTGATTAAACCGCGAGGTAAGGCGTTACACGGCCGGCGATATTTAATTCCGCCGATGATACCGAATAAATGAATTTAAACGAGACTTCTTTCCCGGCACGAGGCGGATCCGCCTTTGCGAGGTAATCACCCAACGGCCTGAATTTTTTTCGGATAATACAACAGACTCGTGGCGAGTAGGAACAATTTATCTACGATTACTAAGCATGAATATCGTGAAATATACGTATCGTTGCGTAACCTCCTTACTTGTTATCGGTTTAAGAATCATTGATTTTTATGTAACAAGCACTCATTCGGACACTTTGTATTTTATCTCTCCATCTGGTCTCCTGGAGTTAGAATATCGGTCGACCGAATCGACATTTTCGCGTGGAATAATAATAATTTCGTCCAGCGGCGCGGGGCTCGAATAATTAAATGCTTCCTGAATAATGAATTGAACGAAATTAATATTAAACGAAATTAATTTTTCCAATATTAATTTCATTTAATCCATAATTTAGTAACCATTTGATTACTCGAGCCACACACCGGTGGAGAAAATTATTATTATTAAACGCAAACAAGTTGACGTGCTCGAACGAAATTCCAAGCCCACATTGGATGAAAAATGAATATATAAAACGTATAAATAGGTGCTTCGTTGATCCAATAATCAGCGAAAGATCTTGAAGCTGTCGTAACTATTACTTTATTTCACGAAGCAATCCGAAATACGCGAATCTCCGTCAAGCTTTGGTCTGGCCTTGAATCAGAAACGGCACGAGGCGCCAGCCAGTCGCGAATGTATGACAAATACAGGTGCCTTTACCTCGGCACGAAGGACGTGGCGTTAAATTACGCTTTCCATGCTCCGAGGGCAAGCGAGCATTACCCTCTTCCACGCTCGGCCGACTTTCCGAACATTCCTTCACACCCTATTTGCCTCTCTCCGAGGATTCGACGGAGACTCGTCCTACAGCCGAACAAACGGACCGGTGCGGGCCTCTCGACGATCTTATCCCCGGCTTCGACCTTCCCGGATCCTCCTCCTGAACATAGTGGATGGAGGAGGAGGAAGATGAGAGCACGGAGGAGCTTCGAGCTCGCTCTATACCAGAGCTTCAGGATTTTTTTCAGCTATTACCTTATTGCCTGATTCGTCGGCATGGATATTAGCGAATTCAATGCGCGTACGTAATGTATGTTCGAGTATCAGTGATGGAGCAAGAATGTTGGTTCGACATTGGAATACGTAAATGTACTTAGGTGAATATTTAAACAGAACTGTATCAGCGATACTGAATAAAAAGTTAATTGCGAATATTTTCATTTTCTTCCGAGGAACTTGCAATGGGTCTATGAAAGAGATTTGTTTCGTATAGATCACTCCTGTTCGAATATTGGGAGTGATGCTTAACTTGCACACGCATACATTCCACCTTCCCTCGCGAATTAATTCGCGATCGAATGCGCGTCCTTCGATTCGATCGACCAGAAAGAAGATCGTACTTGGCATTCCTCGAATTCGACTTTTGTCTGAAACCACTCAGATGCAAAAGTTCCTCCTGAAATCATATTTTTCCAATTCTTCAAGCCAACACCCTCCTTTTCCATCTCCTTACACTCGCAACGATTTATATTAAGTTCCATAATATCGTATTCACCTGTCCCTACAGACAGTACAACTAAATATATCGATATATATTACACCAACCATGGTTATAAGTTTCCACACAATTTTTAAATCGCGCCTATGTCCATCGTAGAGTCGATAAATCAGCTCCAGCCAGTCTCTGCCACTTGAAACCTCCTCAGTAGTATTCCACTTTCTTCTTCCTCCCCTTCAACAGTCGAGGTACAAATTAATTATTCCGAATGTACGTAACTACACGACAGTCTGGCCCAATTCTCGATCGTATGCCTATTCTCCTGCACGGCGATACTCCGCAAACATCCCGCGACCGAGGCGTCCGCGCTGCGCGACTTTTCGTTCTACCAGGACGCGTCAAGGGGACGTCTCCTTCACGGATGCAGGCGGACACGCCTGATTTCGATGTCATAGGAAACGGCACGGAGGATACGGTTTCATGGCCGAGGTGGGAGGAAGGCAAAGCTGCCGAAGCAATTACCGTAATGGGATCTTCAAACTGGAGCGACGTGGATACGATGGACGGACGAGGCTTCGAGGAACTAGACAGAATGGTCTACCTTTGAGGAACTCCCGCCTGAGTCAGCTCGCCTACCAGGGACATCTCCTGGCCCCTCGACGGAAAGTAAACGAGCGAGATCAGCCGTGATCGGTGATCCGCTCGATGTGGTTCACCGTTATCAGTCGGATAAACAAGGCGCATTGTCGTCGCGACGAGTTGAGCGCGACGAGGAAATCGAGTGCGGCCGTTACTCGTGTACTCTGGCATCCTTGTCGCAATTTGCCACACTCGCCGGAGAGAAGGTTACGTATCGAGGGTGGAAGACGGCGCATCGTACGCACGCAACTTGCACTCCCTTTTCCTCCTTTTCATCCCGCTGCACTCGCGTACGATAGATTTACCAATGCTTGCCCAGCATGCGAGAAAAAGCATGGGATCCCTTGAATTATGACATCAGGTGGGGCATAAAACATGACTTATAATGCTCGAGCGTTGCGATCGCAGATAGCAGGATAGATCTCTCCCCGCTTGGATAAACAAACTCCCTCTTATTCACGGCGGAGAGGCGTAAATGAAACGCGCGATTGAAACCTTAAAAGGAAAATCGCCGAATTAATCTTCGAAAGCCTTGGCTCGTTCTTCACATCGTGCGACATGGACGTTTAACTATGTACGCCTATCTTTAGTACTTGCTCCCTGTTTTGCTCGCGAGACATCGAAAGAGCGGAAACCGGTCAAAATGCGATATCCTCGAAAAGATCGCGGCTTCACAACGCCGGGGAAAATCCGAAATTAACGACATCGTCAAGGACGTAAAATATGAGTCTGTGATACTCCGGCGTGCAAACACGGATATATCTATCGCGATGACAAATCTCTCGCCGTGGAAATTAACGGACGTGTTTTGGTCTGGCCAAACAAAAAGGGAGAAAGAGAGACAGAGAGGGAGAGAGAGCGAGAAACGTATCGGAGAGAGAAAAATAAATCGTGGATGGGAGAGAGAGAGAGAGAAAGAGAGATAGAGAGAGAGAGAGAGAGAGAGAGAGAGAGAGAGAGAGTGGCAAGAGAAAAACGATGGAAGGAGGAGCGAGAGGGGGAGAGTTAGACTCTCTGGCAGGAAAGAGAACGAATGTGGAACGCGCGCGTTTGCCAAAGCTAGGCATATCCGGGGACGAATTGGATCCCGGTATTCATCGACGTGGCATCGGCAAAAACCCAAAAACGAGCCCTTTCGAATTCGTGTGCGCGCGTGCAATCCACACGTATGCCGATTTTTTAATACGCCAGGCGCCGTGGATGAAGGAAAGCCATTTGTGTTGCCAGGTTCGTTTTTTATCCGTGACGCCCGCACGGCGCGATTCTGTGCGCGGCGATGGACCAATCGTGGAGTTTAATCGAACCTCCGTGCCCCAAAATGTGGGGCAAAAAAATCCCCTTCTTTCCCAGGAAACCGAGGAAGGACCGGGAGGAGGTTCGAGGGCGGAGCTCCTTGCGGAGGCTCGTAGGTCGGAAAAGCCCCGGCGATAAAGCTAACTTAACTTTTTGGCGACGCGAATTAACCTCTCGAACGAACTCCACGAGAATTACCGGCCCACGGTGTTGCACGCCCGCGGTTCCTCTTTTTCCCTTCGGCCAACCGTGCGACATTAATCACGAGTACTGTTACGAGCCTCCCTCTCTCTCTCTCTCTCTCTCTCCCTCTCGCTCTCATCCCCTCCCTCTTCGTCCACGAGATCCTTCTCTCGGGTAATTGTCGCCAGGGCCGAGTGCCCTATTGATTGTTGACTTTCGAGGGTGCAACCATCCGAGTGAAAAACGCCAAAGCCGAGGAGTTTCTCGATATGAATCGAAGGCGATTCCGGCGGGGCTAAATGCGCCCTCGAATAACCGCCAGCCTTCGAAATATTCCCAACGACGGCGCCGGCCGTGATGTTTCCATGCATAAATACGCCCCGGGATTATTTATGTCATTACCGCTGTTTGCATTTTAATTTGCCCGTGTACTTTACCCCCGATTCGTTCCATCCACCGAGCGAACACGGACGTGAAATATCGCCGGTTACGTAACCCTGCGTGTTTGTATAAGAAACATCGCCGGGCCGCGCCATCCGAGCGTATTGACCGTAACCACTGATTTTTCCTTCCTCCGGACATTCGTCCCGCGATACGCGCCCGTCCAATAACATTCAGCGATCGTCCTCCTCCGTAAACAGGATCTCGTTCCCGGGCGATAAATACATCCCCCCTCCTCGGGGCGAAGAAAGTGAACAATTAGGAGGATGGACCGTGTCGAACGTCCTGCTGGGTAATACACCGGGGTCCACGATGAATTTAGCACCTGCGATTAATTTCATTAAGATGCAATAACTTGGCGCGGCTCGTGGCGCGGTGGCCATCTTGCTTTTTTTTTTCTTTCTTTCGAGGGATGAATAACGGGGCTACAGGTGTGCCACTGTCAGGAACGCGAGGGTGGATTAATGGTGGGCCCCTGGCTTCTTACGGACGTCGTCGAAGGGAGGCGCGCCATCGAGGAGGTCCACCCGTACATTCCACGTCATATTTCCTCGAGGAACTTACGCTCACCGGGGATACATAATGTATTACACGACAGGCCGTAATACGGCGCAGTGCTACAAAGGCTAATACCGATAAATGGTGGCGCCCGTTCCGCCATTTGTCAGGATTACGAAAGTAGCGCCGAGGCTTGGCGCGAGCGGCCGCGAGGAAAGCGCGTGTCGCGGAACGCCGCCCTCCTTGCCTCGCCCTTTGTCGCCGTAATTTTTCAATTACGTCCGCGCTTCCTTCCACGTCCGTCCGCGGCGGCGTGACGGGCCGCCATTCCGGTTCCTCGATATCGATTTCAGATTTCAATTTAATGCCGGCACACCGATATCCGAGCCGCGATCTTCCAATACCAATTTCGTGTTATCGGACTTTTTCCGCGGCCCCGGGAGAAGGTATACACGGCCCGACTCGCCGCGACACGATCCGGAAAGCGGCTTGCGCCACGGCCCCATGAATATTCCACGACCGATAAATACGCCTGTTCCCTTCTTGCGCTGTTTATACTTTTATTGAAAGGACCTACGTGCCTAAAGACTTCTGGGAAGAATTACCGCTGACACGATGGAGGCTGGAGCGCTTATTGATTTTGGGAACTTGGAGTAGTAGTGAAACACTAAACTCGATGAGCATTACCAAGATATGTCGTACGTGGTCAGATACGAGACAAGATCCTGCAGGTACCTAGCCGATTGACCAATCGGCGAAGAGCAATCGTCCCCTCTACGCTCATCGTTAATTAGCCAATGGAAAGTCGCGATGGAAAATGTAGCCACGCCCCTAGTAGCCTACTTTATATTCCCGAAAATCACCACTTTTTACACCCACGTCATACCCTACTGAGCAAATTGAGTTAAAAGCGATCGTCGCTCCTTATCCAGTCAATGGTTTAGCTATCAGCAGCTTTGTTACTCGAGCATAGTCATGGTTACACAAATAATAATAAAGCGTTTTAGTCAAACTACCATATTTTCCATACGAACAGCCCAATCCGTTTTAATCAACCGATCGATATCATTAATATTCCGCGCGCGCGGAAGTGCCGAGCACTTTCGAAGCGCGTTATTAAAAACATTTCCCAGCGTAACGATGTCGTCGTTTCGTCTCCTGTTTCAGTTCCGCCTCACAGGATCGTGATCGTCGACGAGTCCGGAATCGCGAGGAACTCGATGGTGGGGCCGTACCAGGACAGCGACACTCTGCGGCTGTTCTGCGACGTCTACGGCGGTGAGTACAATATGCAGCATACCTTGGAACACCTCCATTAGCATTCGAATAAATTCAACGGGTGGCTCCTCTGCTCGTTTGTTCGCCGTTTCGAATTCCATCTCCGCACAACGGGAGAGAGGCGGCGTTCTCTCGATTCGAGGATCATTCGGGGCGCACGCCTGAAGGGACTCGAGTATGCTCGACGGGCAACGAGAATCGAGATATAGCGAGGATTTTAAATGCTCGACGAAATGCTCGGGAACCTGCGTGGCCGAGCATTGATTTATTTAAACGAAATACGGAGCCACGGCTCCTCGCCGATTACGCTCCTAATTACGTTCGGTCTGTTCGCGGATGAAAGACATCGCTCGAGCTTTCGCTCGACGGCTTATCAAGTGGCTAACGTATGTCGAGCGATGAATTCTTAAATGCACCTTTAATCTTGGGTTAAACATCCTTGGTCTGTTTAATTATTTCGAACGAGTATATTCTAGTAGAGTGTATCGAGGGGTAGAGTCAAAGTTTGAAAGAGTAGGAAGGTTAATAAATCCAAGATAAATAATCTTCGATAATCAGAGTGACGATCGACGTGGAAAAGTGCGATGCTTTTCGGCGAAACGAAACGTTTCATTAGCGTCGCTACACGACCCTGCATATATCCTCGGTGTTGGCTACCTCGATTCTCGTTGCCGGTTCGTTCGGCCCTCGGACCTTCCATCGCTGCAGTGAGGTCGATGCGTCGTCGATCAAATCGGGCAGCGAATACCGGATTGGCAGAAAAATCAAGCGTGGATAGAATTAATATTCCGCGTTTGCCGTACGGCGAAAAGGAATTTCGAACTCTCCCCCTGTGTAAAGGCTCTTCACGTGACCCAAAGCTGGAATTCGTCGATCCGAATTCAAGCGGCGAAAATCGTATAACCGTCAGCCTGATATATTCATAAACCTATATCTATATCTATGCCTCTGCCTCTATGTGCATACATACATGTGTACACGTATACGTATACGTATACGTATATGCATATGTATGTGTATATATGTGTATATATATATAAAATATAGTAATAGTAAAGGCTAAAACTAAAGTAATAGTAAAGTATAAAAAAATAGTAAAGGCGTCTTTTAAGATTCTACGACGACGTAGAACCCTAATCATCGACTGTACGGAAATCATTTACTATTGATTACTCACAGAGGCTACCGCAGTTGGATACGTCGAGCGTTTGTGGAATATGTTATGCGGGAGTTGATACGTAGAACAGGCTTACAAATAGTAACAGCATAGCACGACCAATCTCGGATGAATCACTTTTTATGTCTCTCAATAGAGCTGATTTATCCGGTTGCTTATGAGTCGTTATTGCTTTGAATGGATGGTATGGAAAGATACGTTCATAAAGCAAAGTTGGACCAAAGTAATTCAAAGTACCTGTATAAAAGCTCTTGATATTTAAATATATCCATGATTATAAATATCACTTGTATTTGCTCAGAATGCCGGTTGCCACGGACAGGCTTGTAAAGAACTTCTGTTTGTCTGTTTTAGTGTAGTGACGCTGGCTACTCAGGCGAACGTGTTGAACAAGTCATCTTATTGCAAAGCAGTGCATCGCGAAGCAGGTATTTATCATGCCACACCGCCAACAAATTGCTATTTTTCTGTATAAAATATTCCAGTGTTATTTCAACCACCCTAAAAGGAGCACTCTATCTATCAGCAAGCAATATTTTCCGGAATAGTTTAATCATTTGGAAGGAAAATAAAAATGAAATAAGCTTTACAAATAAAGTGTTCTAAAATAGCTAAGAGTATAAGAAATAAAAAATATCCGGATAGACCTAACATTTTTTGTAGAAGGTAAAAAGAAAACAAAAACTAATTAAATAATGTGAATTGCAATAGCTATTCTTCAAGTTCTTATAAAATACGATATAACATGCAATTAAGTATAATAACGCGCATGCTTAGTATTTAATAAATTATACTGTAAAATTAGATTACTTCGGAAACAGCACCATATGCAGGACTGAAATACACAATTTGGATCGTTTATTTACGAGGAGTACTTAATGTTACAAAATCATCATAGATCACATGCTGGAAAATTATCGACATACTTTACTTATAGGCAGATGGCTAGACTCCATTAAAGGATAATCTCATAGATTTTACAAGATAGGCTTCGGCATACAGATTGGTTGACAGAAGGACGATATTGGATATATCTTTTGTCGGGATAAAGAACCAGCTGCCACTGTATTTAATAGATCCATCACGGAGATTTCCATTGTAATACAACCTATTACATACATATAAAAATGTTACATACAGAAAACAAAACTCTTTGAAAGCTGACAAAGAATTTCGCCTGGGGTAACGGATAAGGCTGAATTAAATTATCGATCATCACAGGACAGACATGTACTATCTATTTATTTGTATAATTTATTCTTTTATCATGTTGTTCGCTGGTTATTAGTTAGTTACAGCTAAGGTTTTCCATCAGCATACAATATGCTTTTGTTATAAATTAACATTTTATTTTCTTGTCTTTTCTTACACGTGATTATTAGAATTTATAATTTATCATGTAAGACAGAAAATAGTAAATATTTTAAATTAATGTACTATTGTTGCGTACTAGAGTGTCAAGTAAAATGAGTAATTAATTAAAAAAATTTTTAATTAAGTATATATATTGTTTTACAGTCAAATCACAAGGATCTCTTCTATTCGTTTAAAACATTTTATATTTTTATATTCCATGTTAGTTCAAGCGTAATATTGTTTTAAAGTAGTTATACATATTATTCTTGTGGCTTTTCGTAACTATCTGTACTACATTACGACGATTTACTGCGCATATTAATATCCGCGCTTTAACATTTTTTACGCAATCGTGCTTTAAAATGAAATATAAAAGATAAAGTGGAACCAGCCATAAACGTAGAAGTGCAACGACCACTGAAAATGCAGCTAAAAAGCTAGGTAGAAAAGTGGCGGGTCAGAAATCACACTCTGCTGTTTGTAAGCATTCAAATGTAACCCTTGGCGCCACTGTGGTCTTTCTCAAATCTATTTCATTTATATTTTGTTACAAAATAAATACATTATGTATCTGTATATATGTAACTTATATATGCTCTTTATATCAAAAGGTAATATAAAATCGTTATTATGTAATATTGTTATAATATTTATTTTATAAATGCTTTTATACGTTAGTTTTAATGCCAAATGATAATTAAAAATACTTTACTCATAATTTTCAATTTCAATAGAGAAAAAGGAAACTATATATTGACAAGATATAATAAACACATTAATCTGCAACATGTATACGTATAATAAACATTTAATTTTTTTGTGCGCAATTTGAATATGAAATTTACGAAGTAACAGTAAAACAGCCTTTACTATTCTTCGTGTAACGCAAGATAGAAGTTTATAAAGAATCCTACATATAACATTTATTTAAGGAATTTTATTCATCTTTAAGGATAATCTGGAATATAAAAACATATTATTCCGTATATATTCCGTGTAAAACATATTATTCCGTATAAAACCTTATTGGTTACTTCAACCATTACATATTATTACATGCAATAAAACGTGATAGCCTGAAATAAGGAAGCAACTTAACGAAATAAGGAATATTAATTGGTTCAAATGTAACAATGATCGCAAAGGTCGTTCATTAAGTTCGTGAAACACAAATCAAAAAACGGATTTACAGTTGTAAAAATGACTTTAAGAGTTAAAGACTTTAAAGTAAAGATTTTAAACTAAGAAGTTGAACCAAAAGTTGAAGATTTTAGACTAAACTAAACTAAAAGGACTTTAAAAGTCAAAAAACGCTCCAAATGTTTTTGTTGCATCGTTAACGAATGCGGTACCCACTGTGCACACATTTGTTCGAAACTCAAAACTTTATTTAAAAACTTGTCAAAAAAAGATATTCAAATTTCAGTTGAGTTTCTCACGAAACATGAAATATTAAAATGACGTCGAAGTTTCGGTTCTACTGTCGACGAATGGACGGCACTTCGCAAACTTGTTGAACACCGCTAAGGGCTAACTCCCAGAAAAAATTTCGACCGTAAAGGTTCGAACCTACCCGCTGCACCCGTCGAGTGTCTCTTACGTATCCTCACGGTTCCCAATGGTAAATGCTCCCTGCGACTCAGGACGAAACTTGCTCGGCATTCGGCATCAGCGTCTTGAATGGTGACAAACGGCATGCACCGCGAACACACACAGTCGCGCCGTGGCTGCGGTTCCCGCGTGTGAACGGCCGCTGCAACGCGTGAGCAATGCGGATGCACCGGGAGCGACGTAGAGTTGACAGAAGCGCTTACGGAGGCGAGAGATCGTATTCTGCCTGTTCCATCCTGACCTCCGCTCTCCCCCGTCGTTCGCGGTCTCTCGATTTTGCCATCGAAACGCGAAGTCAAGTTACTGGCACCTTCGACCCCTCGACAGACATATTCACCTTGTCGATTTCTGTTCCCTCACGGTGCAAGCAACGCGCACATCTTCCAGGATATATGATAGCTAAAATTCTGCTGGATGGATGCTATGTTTGTTACTTTTGAGAAATTAATTAAAGAGATTGTGACCGTGTATGTGTGTACGTTATCCTTTTTTATAAACGATAACATTTTTTAACGGATAATAATAGTGTAAGATAATTTATACATCAAATAATGATGGAGTAGACACTTTTTTTAATATTGAATCTTGCACTGCTTAAATAATAACGGCATGACTAATTAAATATTAAATATGATCTTGTATCCATAATATGAATTATTGTGAGCAGGACGTATTAATATTGTTTCATTTTATAAGTTCTATAAATTAGTATGTTCTACTTTTTCAGTGTGTAATTGTGTTATTTATGCTGATACAAATACTGAAAAATACCGTTTATTGTGATAAGGCAGTTCTATGTTTCTGCAGTCCAATTTTTTCTTTTCGTTTATGGGACACGAGGGCTTCTCTACCTAGTCCAAGCTTTGCACACAAATATTTCAATCATATAATACTCTAATTAGCATAATAAATGTGTTCTAAATTGTTATTTAAATTGCTGTCAAACAAACTTGCATTTATACGAGGCAAGAGTCAGGTGGTAATTGATAAAACCACTTATGGCCTTATTTTAAGGCCTCTGTACAGTAATTGGACGGCTGCGTTTCCAGGGAATATACGGCGCTGCAATTTGTCAGATTACCCTTCGTTAACCGTTTTAGAAAGTCGAACGTGATATAAAATAATAAGACGACACGATGCACGAGAGTTTGGAATAAGAGCAGATGTTTTATCGCATGCGGTATTTTTGGGTCTAAGCAGAGGCTCGATGCGTAAAGAATAGGACAGATCATCTTGGTACCGTCTGACTCTTGGAAAGACACGATAATAAATCTGTGGGTTCCTTGTGTGACTCTGCTTATTGTTGCGCCGCTAAATTACTATTCAGAATTTATAATTTATTATTATCTGCGTATCTCCAAGGGTTAATGGTCTTGAATCGAGCAGGCTACAAATCAAAGAAAATTTTTTTATGCGTACTTTTTAGACTTGTTGCATTGTTATTTTTTACTTTGTTTGACTAATCACTACATATTTTTTGTGGATAAAAGATGGTTGTCTGTTCCTGTGGATAAAAGATGTTGACTGTCATGTAACTACTTTTTCACTGTCAAGCGATCATGGCAGCTCAATATTTAATATGGTAATTAAATTTGCGTTTATTTGGGGGTTTGATGGAAATGATAATGCTTTCTGTTATTTTAGTAAACTCTTATTACATTAAATGAGTTGTAAAAAAGTAACGGGAGAAAAACTTTTAAAAGATGTTTTTCATCGCGTGCCCTTACGAGAAATCACCAACACAGTCATAAGCGGCCATAAATATTTGCTGGCCCCAGCATAGGACTAGGTAGAACGTGATGCAATATCGAGTCAAACGTGACACACAACTGTGGAGGCTTGAACAAATAAAGCTGCTAGCCCACAAACTGGACGCACCAACTGTTACGACGAGTCAGTGTCGAAGTATTAGCCTGACGTATATTGTCTTTTTGCGAGGCTATCGGCTACCGACCTCGATTGATTTTTCACGCACGCTCTTAATGATAGTCCATTATAACTGAATTTTCGGCTACATTCCAATGCTCTTATTATAATTAAATCTCAAATCACGTACAATTTTATCGTATAAGTAGAGTGGATCAAACGGATACATGTAGGAGTAATTTGTCTAACAATCATACCGTAATAATTTGCTTTACGATTGAGTCTGAAATTAAGGAAGATGCACGAATCAAGAGATATTAAGAGATCACTGTGGGTTACGAATCATTAAGAAAAAATCAACTCCTAAAAACTCTATGTTGTTTTACGTGGTATACTTATAATTATATTGGAAAAGAAATGATTTTACAAATTAATTAAAACTTCATATTCATAGTACGTTTATTAAAACTTCATATTCATAGCACGTTTAATTTAAACTTCATATTCATATTCATAATTCATAGTACGCCATTCGTCTATTCACTGTTGATAAGATTATCACCAATTTAAAGTTATAATTTATATTTAACGCATTTGCCTAATGCGTACTGATTACTTATATCGCTCTGGCTCATTTTTTAATAACCAGTTAATGTTTGCGACTTCTAATAGTGAAAATACAAAAGGTATATGGAGTCCGTAATATGAAACACGACTTGCGTTATCGCGAATGATTTTCTGTAGAACTAGTGTAATTTTGTAGAAGCCAGAAGATTTCCAGTAAATTTGATGTCAATATTGGCGATCAATTATTTTCATACAAATTTCAATTAAATACTTTACTTGATTAATACATTTTATGTTTTCTTTCAAATATATTTAATGTACCATTTTTATAGTAAGTTTATAATATAATTTGTATAATTTTTGGGTTAGATAAATAATGTTTCGATGGGTTCGCTTAGTTTCCTAAATCGTACCAGTATGATTTAAGAAATCTCGCTGAAATTTGATCTAAGTCTTAATTCCTTAACCTTTACACTTACTGTATTATCTTTTTCAATTTTTCAGACATGGGAAAAATAAAAATAAAAAATAAAATTATGTTTGGACGCAGGAACGTTGTAAGAAAACAAAATATACTATTGTCCAAAATGTTTGTAATATTTTATACTTTTAATGTTTTCTAAGAATTTATTACTTCAATTCGTTATATCTCGTATTTTCGATGAAAATTATTGTTTATTTGTTTTGATACTATTATGTTTCAGTATAATAAAAAGAAACAAAATTGATTATCAAATAAGGTAGATATGATTTTGGAAAGACTGCAGTGCGATTTAGGATATAGGTGTTCCAACTTTTGCAACGTTTTCTAAAATTACTCAAATCACTCTTTTAATTTCATTTTATAGGTAAAATATTTATTTAGAGGATTTCTGCAAAGATATAGGTATAATTTCAAATAACGATTTTACTGAAAATGTGTGTTGTTTAACAGATACATAAAAAATCCCTTAAGCAGTACGATTTTGGCAACTCTCTCCTGCTACTACTAAACTAAGTCTTTCATGTACGAGAGAAAAGCCACAAATATAGTACAATAAAATGCTAATGGCCGCATTAGCTAATGGAAATAAATCCCAAGAAGATGCTTCCAACATTATTTTATGTAGAAATCACAACTGTAACGCGAAATGTTATTATCATTTGTTTTAAATTTTAGGTGCCAGAGTCAGATTTGTATTTTGTACCCTATTAAAAGATGAATTATTTATTTTAAAAAAATCCCGTTTCGTTCCTTTTTTGTAATTGAATGGTTTTTGCCGACATTAAAAATTAATTGTGCGCCATTTTTGTTCACTTTATATTTTTTAGAAAAAATATTGCGCGTTAAATTGCATCATTATTAATTAAAACAAAATATTTGTTGGGATTAAGAACACGATTCATAAATTAATTACAATCAATGAAAAACCATAATTAAATATAGTATTTTTTTGGTGACAATAAAAGCTATAAAAGGCGTTTAAAGTTTTTAGGAGTTTTACTATTAATTCTTCTAACTTGTTTTATCTTAGACGTTTTCAATAAACGTTTTCCTTTATTAATAATGACATGCATCATTGGCGATTCATTAAAGGCTCGTAGAAAATTACTGATGGGGATCTAGTAATTTTCAAGATTGTTAAATGAAAATAATAGTAATAAATTAGTTTTTCTTTAGTGCATTGTATATTACTAATGAGCGATGCGTTTTTCTTACCATTGAAATACTTTTACGTGACTACCGAAGATGACGTTCTCAGAGGTTCGTTACTGTATATAATAAAAATTACTCATTATTTTACTACGATTAAGATACATTAATTCTTTATAAATAAGATATTTTATCTAAGCGTTAAAACATGAACAGAAAAGAAGTTCATGATCTATTGACTTATACAATATGAGAGTTATGAGTATCAATAAAATTATTATTTTTATGTTCTATTGTATATCCTTTTACACAAAAATCCAGTGCTATATATCTTTCCCAATTAAACTTATATAGCACTTCATTTGAAATTTTTGTGAGAATAAATCAGTGAAAATAAAAGAACATTTAGGGAAAACGTTTATTACGTTTTTAAAACACTTTACATTCAGACATTTTTATATTGAGAAAGAAAGAAATATTGCGCATCGCATAAGAAAGATTTCTAACATTTATTTCACCAGTGGCAATTTTGATTTGCAGCATGGTTAGTTTATGACTTTTTTTAAAAGCTAGTATCAATCTGTATCCTTTTTTGTCTAGATAGACTTCGCATTTCAGAAAAGCCGATCGATAACGCACATATTTTCTTTTTCATGACAATTCTCAAACCTTGCGGAATTTCCATCACAAGTTTCACGATCTCTACATTACTTTGAGTAGCATGAAATAGCTCGAGCGTTTCAATAATGTATGTACTTATTGCAGGAATGATAAATGGCTTGCATAAAAGCATTTTCTTTGTGCCCTGAATACGATTTCCTTTGATATCTATTATTCATGCTCTTCTAATGCCAAATATATGTCATATCGAAAATAAAGGAGAACTGATTAATTAGATAAAACATTACTAGCAATAATTGAATCTTAAAAAGTTGATTGTCACATTTGTCACCCGTAACTGGATTTAATTTTTATAATGGAGCCGCAATAGGTATTGCGTCTACTGATCTTTATAAAAGTTAGACGTAACCCGTAACTTGCACGGTGCCAGTATCGAGTTCGATAATATCGGTGCGACAGTCAATATGTTACTCTCAAAAGTAGCAAAGCAAAAGATTCGTATCATAAACATGGTTCTCCTAAATTGTTTACTATAACGATACTCATCCAAAAACTAAATATGCATTGCATACCTTTTTCAATTTATAAAGTGCTTCAAGTTTTATATCATTTAACACATATGAAAGTATATGGAATCGCACATAACAGCTATTTAATATCAAAAGTATATCGATTATACGATGATATGTTTTTACTTGCAGTACGTTAGGAAGTTTATAATTTAGGTTTCAATTTTTATGATTTGTTAAGATTTATGAAAAGAATACTCGGTTATATTTATAGTCTTCTCGAAGGTACCATCTTCTTTTAAGATTACTCAGAAACTAATTTCGAATTTAGTACATTAAATACTTTCAATGCAAGTTTGTCTGCTACATATTATGCTCATGCCAAAAAATAATTTGCCAAGATGAATCCTCTCAATAAAATATTACTCTAGTTGGGTTTCAGAAAACCTGCTTTCATAAAAATCCCCATGCACAAATTCACGATCCAAGACTAATTTTATCTTATATTTTGTTATAGGGGAGTTCTGTAGCTTTTACGTTCAATTCAGATCTGTATCTATTACTATAGAATCGGAAGTTGTTCATACCTACAAATAGAGGCTCGTTGGAAAATTTGACCGGTGGGCTTGGGTAGCTTTGCTGAAAAAACAATCACCTTGCAAGCAAAAAGTCCCGGCCTAGTCATTCAATGTACCAATTTTTTCCCATGGACTCTAGATCATCTCACGCAAACTTAGTTTTTATTCCTTAGATAGTCGTTAGTAGTCCTTAGTCGGTAAATGTTTGAGAGAGAAGAGCCAATTTGTCAAGAAAAACAGAAAACTGAGGTATCAAAGAACCATATACGTATATACGTATATACATAGGCGCTTCTCATACAGTTGAATTTTTGAGTCTTGATTAAAACACAAGTACACAGAATAAAACTTGATATCAGTTACGATGACTTGACATCATTAACGACCTTATTTATTGATAAAAATGAAATTGTAAGTAAGGTGTACATAAAAGTAACTTATGACAACGACTGATAAATACTTGATTTTTTATTATAATGTTAAATTATAGAATAATTCATATATAATACTAATATTTTAATATATAATATGAAAATAATGTGTTAAACGATATTACAAATTTAATTTCTGATTAATGAGAACTATAGCCCTGCGCTTCCTTCGAAAATTTGGGTAAGTTAGATTTTTATGTTGTTGTTTTTGATTTTATGCGTGATTCCAGGCTTTTATCCGTAAGATGATTTTTTAATTTACCCTTGATGAGGTTCATATTTGACTAAGATTGTGCGTATGAATAGGTAAAAGCGAAAAGGGAAAGAAACAAAACGTTAATTTTGTTAACCGATCATATAAGTCAGGAATACTGTGTCGGATGTTAAAAATCATCAGATCTTCCTTCTTCGGGTCATTCGAAGCAAACCATTTGTGCTGTGAATTAAATTCACATTTCTTTTTTTTTGATATTTACAAATCAGCAAAAAGACGTTCAAGTTTAGAGTTCCATAATTCTTTGTTTTTTAAATGCTACAATTCTGTTGCGGCGCAACAATAGGCAGAGTCAAGCGAGGAACCTAGAGGTTATCATCGTGTTTTTCAACGGTACCGAAGTGACCACTCTATTCTTTACGCATTGGGCCTCTGCTTAACTGCAGAAATGCTTAGGCAATAAAATATCTAGTATTCCTCCAAATTAAACGCGACTTTCGCCCATTTACAGCACACGTGTCCTCCTATTGTTTTGAGTCACGTTCGACTTTCGAAAATGGTCAACGAAGGATAATCTGGCAACCGGTAGGACTGCATTTTGTCTAAAAATGCAACCGACCAATCACTCTAAATAGGCCATACAAATACCTTCGAAAACCAATAGGAGGCACGTAATAACGAAAAATCTCTGAAACTCTGCTCGAGGAGACCCGGCTGAATTCTTTTTCAACATCAAGGTATCTCAAAAGCATCAGTCTAAAGTCAGCAACGCTCTGCGATAGACATTCAGCAAAACACTTCCATCATAACACTAACAGAGCAACGTAGCGAGACGACTAGCTCGTTGACTCTCACGTATCACGACCATCGCGTATTTACAACAAGCGGTGAACTCTACTCAACATTCTCGAACATCTCGATCCGTGAAACAAGGTGTAGCAAACCCAATTGTTATACCGAAAGAAGCCAGATTCCATTGACACCCCAACTAGTGGTACGCGCGATAAATTTCGTAGCGAAAGGCGTACGTGTTCCCTAGGCGTGAACAACAATCACGATAGTCTAGCCCAGTAGCACGGCGCCAAGCTTCGTGCTTGAGTTTCGTCAGGCTTCCATCTTCTCGAAACGATACCTCGACTCGAAAAGCAGTTCGGATATCCGCGAGGAGGACCGCGACGTCTGCAACCCTCAACGTACAAACGTCCACAAAAAATACGAACAAATTCTATTTCAAAATTACTTTATATAAGCAGAACTTTAAAAAATTTGAAATTGAATCAATTTAATTGTAGTATTAAATTAAACATCTACATTTATGACGCTGCAGGCAAAATTTGCATTAGCGGCAGCACGTAGTTATTTGCGGCAGATCCATACTCAAGAGGTCAAAGAGCCGTATGCGGTTCTCCAATGTAGATAATCCAATTCCCCTGCCTTACAAATTTACAAAAGCGGGATGCTCTACAGTTTGAATGGTTTCTCTTATAATAATTATTTTCAAGTAATAAGAAAACTGATATATACAGTTTTCACACTTTTTTTAAACTTCGCCTAAATTGACGGACAAGTAAAAACAATTCGGCAAACAACGTTTAACGTGTCATTTAGCAAATATCATTACAAAATCTTCTTCATTTTCCGTATTTTTTTCAAGAGATTGTAATTATATCTTCTTAATTTATACTCCGTGTGTTCCATTTTTCCAGTCATATAGACTGATAGATTTGATATACAAATGATAGACGCATCCGCTAATAAATCATAAATATGGATTTATATACGTACATTGTTCAGCAAGCGTAAAAATCAAATATTTGTAGATTTAAATCGGTTGTAATGAATGTTAAAAGTATGAGAAAGGAACGCAGTAAATAACGTGATAACCAGATCGAGGGTCGCGGACAAAGGATAAGCGGATGAGGAACAAGCAAAGCGGATGAAGAAGAGTCGGCTCGCCGGCCGATGGAAAAATTATTGATTAATGGAGATAGTCATTTTGTTGCTTTGACGGCATGCACTAATTTTAGCTCAGTTATGCTTGTTTAACGGTACGACAACAACAGGAAAGAAAAAGCGCGACATACTTGGGATTACACGCAAACTAACGTGTTATTGATTGACAGCATGGACATAAATGGTCTAAAAACCATATTTTTTTTGAATTTTTGTACACCTCCTGTAATTTAATCTTCGTTTATAGGTAATCTCACGTTTTAAGAAAAAGAAAAATTTGTACAAGCAATATTTTGTTGCGGTGCAACAATAACCAGAGTCAAGCGAGGAACCCGGAGGTTAATTATCGTATTTTTCTAAGAGTGGAATCCTACTAAATACATTGTCCTATTCTTTACGCGTCCCGCCTCTGCTTAACCTCAGAGGTACTTAAACAATAAAACATCTGATGTTCCTCCAAATTAGACGCGACTCTCGCCGATCGAAAGCACACGCGTCCTCCTATTGTTTTGTGTCACGTTCGACTTTCCAGAACGGTCAACGAAGGACAATCTGGTAACCGACAGGGCTGCATTTTCGCTAAAAATGCAGCCAAGCAGTCATTGTAAAGATGCCGTACGGAAATCTTCAAAAACCACGTATTAACGAAAAATCTCTAAAACTTCGCCCGAGAAGACTTGGTCGAACTCCTCTTGAAAATCAAAGCGTTTTACAAAATAACGGTCTCATGTCAGCAACGCTTCGTGCTAGACACTCTGTAAAAACACTTTGCTCTAGACAGTCGATCATCAAACAAGCACGAATGAATGCGATCTTTAAAGAACCTCCGTGTTTGAGACCGCGACATAGCTCAGATCAGAACACTAATCGAGCAACGTAGCGAGACAACTAGCTCGTAGGCTCTCAAAATATCACCACCACCGCGTATTTACAACAGGCAGCGGACTGTACATAAACATTCTCGAGCATCGAATCCGCGAAATAAGGTACAGCAAACCCGATTGTTATCTCGAAAAAGGCCAGATTCCTTTGACACCCCGACTAGTGGTTCGCGCGATTAATTTCGTAGCGAAGAACGTAGGTGTTTCCTAGGTATGTACGAAAAACACGAACGCCTAGGACAGCAGCACAGCGCCAAGCTTCGTGCTTGAACTTCGTCGGGCTCGAATCTTCTCAAAGCGATATTTCAATTTGAAAAGCAGTTCGAATATCCGCGAGGAGATCCGCGACGCTTGCGAATATCAACGCACGAACGTAACAATATATATCATCCAACGACTGTAGGTTAATCTTTTGATTTACAATAATGTACAAGTTGAATAAAAAAGTTGTCACATATGTCGATTGATTTGATACGTTACAAATTTTTGTTGAATTAGCAAAGAACGATTATTTAATTGCAGTTTTATTTATGAATAATCTACAAAGCTGAAAAAATAGTATTCTAGGACGAAGGCACGTAAACGGTACTTTACTTTGATGTCGCCATGAGTTACAAAGGGTTAACGCTTTAAACCGCTGATTCTATGTTATTTATAGTTTATATCGTCTGTTTGCCGTTGCTGATTTTTAATGTTTGCGCATTTGATATACATCGCCGTTTGCTTTTGCATTTTGGCCGTTTTATTTATATTTTCATCTTTAAGGAATGCACCTTTAAAAAATCCTTTTCATTGTCCAGCATATATTTTGAAGTACAACTTGGCTGTAAGCTGCAATATCAGATAGCTGTTACGAAATAAATAGTATCTCGGAGCTCAAGGGATTAAATGCAGCGTTATTGATATTTCAGTGGTGCGTAATTTTTCACAGAAGCCCTGTTATTCATAAATATATGGAGGCTCTAAATTGCAATCAATTTCATTTTCATGATGCAGCAACAAAAATAATTGAGAACTTCCATATTTTGGAGTTATGTGATGGTTTATACATTAGGGGTACCGGAAAAGAATATCGTTTTTTTCGTTGACTAATTTCGGGGATTAGTTGCGTTTTGACTACTGCCATTTGAAAACGTGTTTTGTGTTATTTCGATGACTTTATTTGTCAGGAGTGTATCGTAATTTCTAAAATAGAACTTTGTGCCCCGATGTACAACAGATCAAATTTTACCAAGCGAAGAATTTATTAAAAATTAAACGTTTTTGCAAAGTAAAAACATTTGTGCTCTATTTGGCGATTACTTGGATGTTTGCACAGATGGTTCAAGAAATTTCGATCGCGAAATTTTGATTTGAAAAATAGCTCTGGAAGTGGAAGACCTAGAAATTATACAGAATAAATTAAACATATAAAAAGGTAATAGATTGTAAATAGAAGTCAGAGCATGTTAAAAGTATGAATCATTTGTCAAAACACGTGTGTAAGCACCACGTAAGTAAACACGTATGTAAGTGTTTACAACACAACATTCTTTGCTATAAAATCAACGCTTTTCTGTCTAATTTTTATGCAAGATGCATACCCCCCAACTTCTATTTATTTTCTATCAATTGAGTATTATATCACACTTTATAAAGAGAAAACTATATGATACATATGAACATGGGTAATTAATTTCCTATTTCATAATAAATATAATAACACATGGTATTTGTTTACTCTTATATATAATTTTGTTCCTGCCCCCTTTCTCACTTCTTTCACTACAAGCCGTGCACTCCTTTGTTGATTTATTTTCGTTTTGCATAATAAAGTGCATCTTCAAAGTTTCTTTATGATCACTTTCATTACTAAAGCCGCCTTCGGTCTCATTATCCTCAAGAATCCACTTTGCAAAATTATCGTCACACACGCGCGCTTGGCTTCTGCCATTTTTCTACAAGGATTAACGCGCGAATACCATGTATACTCAACAGTATATATCGGAACGCATGGCGATCCAAGAAAAAAAGTTCAAATTACCTAATGAGTTTGCTTAAATACGTACTAAAGTAGATAAACATGAAACAGGCACTACTGAATGTAATGAGCAAAGAAATATAACAAAACGTACGCGTCTTAAAAGGGTTAATCGCGTGAACCACCAGTTGGGGTGTCAATTGAATTTAGCTTATTTGCTACAGTATTCGGATTTGCTACAGCTTATTTCACGGATCGGGTGATCGGGAAGCGTTTGTATACAGTCCATTGCGTGGGATAAGTGCGTGATGATCGTGATGTGATGGGAATCACGGGCTGGTCGTCTCGGTACGTTACTTGCCAAGTGATGCGATCGGAGTGCGTGGATGTCAAAGACGGAAGATCTATGACAACTGTTTTCGTTGGAACGACTGATTGTCTTAATGATATGATGGTGACTCGAATATATTCGTTAGTCCCTTTCAGCTCAATAATGCCATATGGCAGCATGCGTACAATCGGCTTCTACTAATCAAGTACTTCTAAATTGTTCTTCTTCAAAATTAATTTTCTTACTAAAAACATAATACAATAATTTGGGCTGGAAAGGGTTAAGGCGTTTAGGTTTTTAAGGGAGGGTCAGCTTCAGTTTAATTTTTAAGGAAGGTTCTTTTCGGGCAAAATTTTAAAGCTATTTGGTCTTGTGCTGCTTTGTGATATTCTGATTGGTTTTTAAAGAGTTCTGTTAACTTCCTTACCCTGATTGGTTGGCGACGTTTACAGGCAAAATTTTTTATCGTTAAATTGCCTCTCGTCGAGCGTTTAGAAAAGTTTAACATGACAAAAATAGGACAAATATGGTTAAACTGGAGGACAACTAAGTGATCATTAATTCAAAAACATCTGATGTTAAACAATGACTCGGTAAATAAACGATAAAGGAATTACTCTGGTATCATTTGGCTATTGGTACTTAATAATGATACCGTGTCAGCTATATTTGTTACACACGAAGTAAGGCATAATTGAGTTTTTAAGTAAGAAATCACTCTAAAATACGTCATAAAACTCATAAGTAATACAAATTTATGTTTAAAATAAGAATTGTTTAAGTTTTATAAATTTTGAATGATACTCTAAGATGATATATAAGCATGGTTGAAGTGTTACCCAGTATGTACGGCATTACATATCAGTTTCTGAAACACCTCCCCCTTGTTTTACCATGCATTTGATACCATGCAACTCGAAGGATAATAATACACTGTTATTTGTTCAGAAAGCATGCCCATTTTGGAAAGCATGTATCCATTTTGCTTGATAACACACGAATTACGATGTAAACACTGTTTGGATTCATGATTTAAAGTTTTAGAATGGTTATAACAGTTATTCGCTTAGCTTATTGATAGTTGCGCGTTTATCGTCTCTTAAGTCCTAGGGGAATCATGCTCCCAATTTGCCCGACGGTAAATATGGTAAAAGAGTATACAAAACGGTACATGCCGTTGGTTAGAAACGCGGATCGATTAATCGCGGCCAATTAAAATATAATGGAAGTGAATTAAGCCCGATGCAAGGGGGGAGAACTTCTTTTTTATCCAACTTACCGTTGTTCTTTTTCCCCGCTTTTTTTCTGTGCGCGTAAGTTCTTATGCAGTGCTGCCTATAATAGAGCTTAAATCAAAGATCGACATGATGAAAAACAGTAAATTATTTTAATCAAATTCTGATATTGAGTTTGAGATCAATGAATTAAAATTATCACGGAACTTAGTCATAATATTGTATTTAATGGCTGTACTTATTTTTTTTTTGTCGGAGTTACCTTTTCGGAGTCAGTCTATTCTCTTCGTAATATTGTGCAACATCATCAAAACATATATATCATATTTATGCATGAGATAAAAAGTTTTACGATTATCAACTACATATATAAAGGAGAACAGTAAAGATACTTAAATGTAAACAAGTTGGATATATTTGTTGTACGATACAGCAGATTGAATATAACGCTTGATTAATGAAACAATAAAAAACTGAAATGACAGGTATTTCTCGTTTTATCTGTGCAATAAATGGGCTGCTTACAGGCTCAAGCGATTAACTCCAGTTCTATAGCTTCTTTAAATTTGAGTGAAACCCACTTAATTGGTGCGTAACTTTTTACATTTAAAACATATTTTTTTTTAATAATTAGGTTTAATATCACTAAATGATCAGAAATATTATAACCTTACAATGATGATTTTTTTCAAGAATCAATGAGATTAACTCTATGCTCTAAATTAAATTGTGACAATTAAATTATTCATATACTCCTAAGAGTTCAAGTAATTGACTTCATCGATATTGGTTATATTATATTAGACTTTATTAGTTTTTTATATGTTCTGTTTTCTCAGCGTAGTAGATCTAGGAACCGAATAGTTCCAATATATTATAGAATGACGCTTACCTATTACACGTTTATAATAGAGTGTGTGCGTGTGTATACTATCCTTGTTAATACATGAGCCGTTGAATCTGAAAGTGACTCAAGTCCATTTATATTTAAATCGAGGTGTTTAAGAGTTTGTGTTTCAATGAAATTAAAAATATACGTATAAAATATCAATGTGTTACACCCCTTAAGTGTATCTAAGTGAGTTAAATTTGGAATTCATATTAAAGTAACAGCTATTATTAAGTGGATTATATGTGTTTCTTGTTATACATGGAATTAAGCCTTTTTCAAAATTAACAACTAGATTTGTTACAGATTATGAAAGAGCCCAAGTCCATTCGACATAATTTAAAATGCTTTAAATTGAAAAAACAATACTCTATTTCTTTTATATTCCTTTACTACACTTTAACAACATAATTAATAAAATTCAGAAAATCTAATTATACACATTACATAACAATTTACTTCTCATCTACATTTTATGTATGCGGGAGGAATTTGAAGAAGTCCTGGTGCTTCGAGGGTATATGTCGTAATAAGTCCATTATGCCCTTGCATTTCGCTGCTACAATTCGTCAAACATCTTATACAGTGGTCTTAATTGCAAAATGTTGTTTGTGACAACTAACATAATGTAGTACACGTTACTATGATTAGTGAAAAATAATCGATAAATGAACTTAGGCCACTTTCAAAATAAACAGCTCACATAAGCATTCCTGCCGCAGTTGCTGATATCGGCAGATAGATATTGGCGCATGCATGTATACGTGCCAAATGATGTAGCGTGTACATTGAAATGTACCACCTCGAGTGTTTGATACCGGCTAATTCAATCCGCTTGCCATCTTGTGTTAATACATTAGGAATATCGATAGAGTCGTTAGACAAGTTGACGGAAGTAGGCGAAGTGAAAATTGTATAAACATTATCTATTCACATTTGCTTTCTAACCGCTTATCTTTAATACATTATTTCGGGCAGTTAATTTTTTATTCCAAGTTTTTATTGCAATCATTCTAACGATCAATATTGTTCAAATTGTATACAATTCGATGATCAATGAATTTACGTCATGGCAAAAGAAAGGACATGTAGAAAGGAACAATGACAGAAAAGATTAGAAATCGAAACGAGAAGTAATATAACTGCTTAAAGTATTTGACATGTCACGTGTTATTGTTTATGTATTCTTGAATGTCTTTACAAAGGAATATACAAATAAAACTGCACGTAGAAATAATGTTACATTCGTACTCCTAACATAAACGTATGCTCTGTTTTTTTTAACAAAAATTCAGCTACGTAGGTACACAAATGTGTATTAACGTTGCAGTGAATTTTTTAAAAGAAGTGGAGTTCAGTATTACACAGCAGCACGAAAGAATCATGTATCTATAATGACGGTATTTCGAAGAGAGTATTTAAGCCCAGCAATGTACTTGTGTTCCATTTTCTTCTACTCCACAAACAATCACTTTGTTTTATGTGTAATACATACATGATTATTTTCTTAATGTTATGTAACAATTAAAGCAATGTACAATATAAACATATTACTATTTTTATCAGTGTAATTCTATTTGTTTCTGTCCAGTGGATATAATAAAACTTAGTCTAGTATTTACTTTCACGAATCAACATTTACATTGGCTCCTAAAACATGTTCAGATGCGGCTGCGACAATAAAAATTGTCATAACAAATTAGACCATTCGATATTCTGTCCTACAGTCTTAATGCGCACCATGTAGTCGCTGGTTAAGTAGCGGAATGGGTGCAATTAGAGCTAGACAGAATTCAATTAAGCATGATTATATCCACCTAAATTTGGCGGGAGAGATTTCCTACGGGGTAAACTCTGGATTATTTTCCGTTCTGCAATATCCGTCCACCGTTGTTCTTTCTCAATGGGCATGGATGGGTCTACGTACGCCAGGTGCACCAGATAATACGAGAAGCAGGTTGGAGTTAGTCCAATAATACATACCGCATCAAAATGCACTCGGTCTTTCCAGTTGCCCGAATAAATTAATACAGGAAAAAAATAAGCGACATCGGCGCTACTTAGAATGCAAAGTGCAATCGATTAAAAAGCGATGAAAAGAAACGACTTTTTTACGATGCCATTTTTTATCTACCTTCACGCGAGTTGCGTTTTTCTGGCTTCCCCCATTCATTTGGATACGTATTCGCACGAATGGACGTATGCTACGTTGTAAAACGCTACTTTCTGGTACATGTACACACGTACTGCTTTGATAGGAACTATACAAGTCCTATAACTATCTCGCAGATAACAGTTCATTAATGGAGAATACATGTACGCGTCGACTATGTTTAAATCGATATGAAAGGATAGTTTTCTTCACTATCAACGAGTTAAGCTTGTAGACAATAATACCTAAAATAGGGTTTTATATACACAATTTCTCAAAATATCTAATGCGCGTACCCCTAAACATCCACTAATTTTAATATCCACGAAGTCTTCATGGCTGAATTGTTATCCCATGTATTGAGTCCTGCGTAATATTTCACGAATGAATAACCTGCTGAATTTGAAGATCGAAATTGGCGAAGAAATATATTCGATGGGAAAATCGGCAGGGCCACGATTAATCCCAGGCTCGTTTGCCTCCAAATGAAAGTCCAAAGAGGTTTATCAACCGGAAAAAGAAACCGGGATATCCCGTTGTTTTTTATCTCCGCATATAATTCAGTTACCTCCTTGCGTGGGTACGCGCAGGCAGAGAATCTCGTCTCGCGGTTTTTCCATACATATGCAAACACACATACACGCTCGAGCAATTTGGGGTAAGGGTGGATATAGCGCATACGTAGAAAGGCCACATAGCGCAGTACAGACCCGAAGCATAGTCTCAACTCGACTCGAGCGGCTGAATCGATCCGCGAGCCTTCCCCTGCACGCTCTCTACGGCCCCAGAACCAACGCCGACCGTCCTCTTTCCTGCCTCCTCTTTCTCGCGCCCTGTTTCCGTCCTTTCCCCTCCTTCCCGGCCCCCACTCCCCACCCCTTACGCCCTTTCTGGCGCCAACCCATCGACCATCCTGGTCACGCGAACGTTTCAAAAATGCCCAGCCTCGCGGCGGCCGCGCGAATTTCTTCGATATTTCTATTCCCCCTTTTGTTCCTGCCCGCTCCCCTTCCCCCTCCTTCTCCCCTTTTAAAGTGCCCAAGATTGTTGCCGGAGTTTAATCGAAAAGCGGCAGCCTTACGCAGTCAGCCCCCGCCTTTCAAGCGGGACTCCGTAAATTTTCGAGGAGACGTGGATGAGAGGGGGAGGAGTGAGGGTTTCAAAAATTCAGATCGATCGCCGTTTCGAGGAAATTGCGATATCAGGTTGCGCTGTTTTGCAGTTCCCCCGGATATGCAGGATGATGCACGCGTATAAGCACGGTTTTTGGCTGCTGAAGTTATGCCGTTGAAGCTTCCCTTTTCGCGGAACAACGCGAATTTTTGGTATAGGACGAAGGGTTATAAATTTGCGTGAATTGGTACGACAACTATACGATGCCAGCGGGATAGGATATTGTGCTTTGTTGTATTTTATTAATTAACGATGAGAACGGTTCAATAAGAACGTCGGATTAGTGCATACGTGTTCGCGTAATTCAGAGATATGTCTTTATCATTGGGGTAAAGATAAAAACGGTTGTTATAAATAAGTCTTATAATATTGATTATTATTTTTAACTCTATTGTCTGTTGATCGAAGTCTTTCATATCCTTGCGGTAAATGTATCGAATGCTCAAAATCAGGGCTGTCCTTTGCATGACCCTTCCTCTTTTGAGAGCATTTTAATCAAATATGAATATTTCTTATACCGATGATGTTCTTTCATGCGCTTTATATAGTTTTCCTGGAATTCCGATTGCTTTTTCTTCCTTTAGAACTAACTATAGAAAGGAAAGACTGTTTTTGTTGCAGCCCAACAGTGTGTAAGGCCAAATGAGGAATGCAGAGGCTTATTACTTTCTTTTCCCGAGGGTTGAATGATACTACCCTGACCTGCTCTATTTTTTCTTTACCGAGATCTGTATAATATTAGATGTTCTTCAAGAAATAAAACATTTGGTTTTCCTCCAACTTAAGTGCGACATTGAAGTGCCCATCAAGATCACGCATGCTTTTTTTTAATGTATTTGTTATATATGACGTTCTAAAATCATCAACAAAGAGTAACCTGATTCTCGCAGAGGTTTTATTTCGCCGAATGTTAAACATAACTGACTAATTACGGTGAATGAACCATAAAAAACTCTTTAAAAACCAACAGGCGGCACGCGATTAGTATAAAACTGAAGATATACCCGAGGAGATTTAAGTACCCCTCAATCTCCCTCCACTTATGCCGAATTTCAACAAATATCACTTCGAATCATCATTAACCCATTATATGCCAAAGCTAATTGCAAACTTAAATAATGCACCAATTAATTCATTTCCTACAGTAAGCTAATTAGCGAAAAAATATTTGTATTGAATTTGTCACTTTTATAGCAGTCAGTACAACATTTAGCTGCAACAATCAAAAGTAAAAGTTCCACTGGTTAGGTAGAAATAAATGAAAAACAAGCGTCCCACAAACGGGACAATGGTAAATATTGGGTTAATTCGCAAAATACAGTCAATTGTCACACAACATCCAACGAAAACTATCGTCAAAGAACCTTCGCTTTGACATTTACACGCATAGTTTTACTCACATCAGTTAGCAAGCAACTTTTATCGTTATCGCGTACTTGCACTACGCGGCGAACTTTATGTAAAGCTTATGTAAAAGTTCGTTGTTCATGCAATCCTTGAAAGAAGGTATAACAAACTCGATTACTATACTTAACATTCAATTGACTTACTAGTCGTTCGAGCGTTTAATTTTGTAGCGGAAAGTGTTGTGTTCTTTATATGTGTAAAAAAATACAAAATTCTAAACCAGCAGCACGCGGTTAGGCCCAAGCGGAAAGTCATGCGGCGTAAATCTCCATAAAGCGATCTTTTGATTCGCAAATCAATTTGAATACGACGAGGAGTTCTGCGATGCCTGGAAACCTTAAAAGTTTTGCTTGTTTCATTTGCTGTTTCATTTGCTGTTTCATTTGCTGTTTCATTTGCGCAACTGCTTAGACGCTGTCGATTTCTAAGCACACGGCTAACCTTTTATAACTCAAGTTTCCTTCAGATTTTAATGGTCTGGCTGTCGTTTTGTTGTGTATTCTCTTAATTTTTGTGTAATCTCATATCATATTATACAAGGAATGAGAAAAGTGGACATAAGGAAGAGCCATTGGCTTGGTAATCGAAGGATAACTCTTTGATTTACAACCAGGTGAAATCGAGGTGAAACGATAGCCGATTTGAGGCAAAACGCATAGATGAAATGTAGTTTAGAAATTACCATGAGTTATAGAGAGTTACCGCGTCGACTGCTATACTGGCGTTAATGTCTTTCGTGACTGACATAGGAATTTTCAGTGGTACCTAAATGGTGACTGGCGGTCGATGTCATTAAAGTTATTTAAAACTTCTGTCATCAAAAATACTATTTAATCGTATATTCATAATTGCATTATGAGTGATATAATAAAAAAAATATGTACAAATTTACTACTTTATAATACTTTTTCATTTCTGAATATAAGTATAAATTAAATCTTATGATGCATTTTATTGAAATTTTGTGAGCAACGTTGTGAAGTACAAAATGAAGCAAAATATTTATACATTTTTCGTTTTATAAAATTTTATAAAACAAGCAATTGTGAGAATTTGAATAAGTAAGGAAAAGGTCATAATATTTATCATTGTCGATTGATATCACCAATGCTGTATACATTCCATTGAAGCCGATGTAGCCTAAATAGTCGGTATTAGGTGATATTTTATCATTATAAACATCAAATAATGTTATATTACCTAGAATGTACTCAATGGAACGAAATTGGTTGACCGGTTATCGTGTTAAGTTTATTGTGTCCAGTATTTTCTTTACAAATCACTTTAGTACATACTATGTGTGATCCAAAACATTGAAATTTATAACTTATGCGTATGCTTATTCGATGAATTCAAAATATTATTTATTATGTCGAGTCATAAGTAACTTCCGTCGCAGCTAAGTAGAATCTATTGAAAAACGGAAGTTACTTAAGACTCTACCACTCGACCATATAATTATTTTCATAAGAGGAGTACGTACATATCGATAATCAGAATATATTTAAAAAAGAAGGCACAACTTTTTCATAAAGATAAACACAGGAAAGATACGTCCAATAAAAAATATTATACTAGATTAGTGTAAACTTAGACGGCGCGACACCATAAAGTGCAGCACGACGCAACCATAAGTTTGTGAAGTCATCTGAAACCATCGAGATTGGATATTAATACGCAACACGTTTTGCACCTGTTAGTTCGATGGACATTAAAAACCCAAGGACGGCAAACAATCATTGAGCGCATCGTTGAAATTTTAAAAAATTCTGAAACGAGGAATATTTAATGGGCCCCTTGAGTGGTTTCACAGCTGTTATTTAAACGATTATGACGGTTTTATCTACCCCAAAATTGCTGCTAGCGACAATCAGTGAACCGGTGCTTCACCGCGGTCGTTATTTCGCCGCTATTGTTCAATTTTTCGTTAACGAGTTGCTGAAAAGATAAAATCTCTGCGAAATGATTGCATTCCCGCATAGACGCAAAATTATTTCATATCGCATAGAATATCGCGGCAAAAGTATGAATGGTAGTTTTAAAACAGATTTTAATATATTAAACAACCGGTCGGCTATTGATGACTGACAATGTAAAATATAAAGAGTAATACCATGATGTTTTTCACCGTAATATCTTCAAGAGTTACGTAGTGCATCCTATTGTATATCAATTGTTTACCTGTTTCTACTAAATTGCATGCCAAGTCCGTCCTTATTTTGCTTAGATTTAGGATTCAATTTGCGCTCGTGATTCCTGGTTTACATCCGTGTTTGAATTTAAACTGGGATGTGTGACAACAAGCGTTGCTCCTTGTTGTAAAGCAAGGGTTTAATAGTGTCAGCCGTCTACGCTCGTTCGCGTAAGGCATTGCAAAATCGAAAAGGCCACATTTGGCCGTTTGCGGAGTATCGGCCTCCATGAATGTTGGATGGTTCGGGGTGCTGCCAACCAGAATTTACATGCACATAACTCTCTGTGTCTACTCGTGAAGAAAGGGCACTACGAAAGAATGTGCTAACCATACGGATAAACGAGCTGCTAATAAGAAGTACATTTCGTACTTATACTTCAAAAGTTTTTTAAACTGCTACTCTGGAGCACTTGCTTGTTATTTACCATAATTGTTACGTCCCGATCCACTGTAATTCCTTCCGTAGAATTTCGCGGGGTCGTAAATCCCGCTCTTACTGCTGCGTGACGGTGATAGAAACGTAACACTTGATTTGCATCCAAATCAAGTCTACTTGAGATGCAGGAGAATGGTTGACTGCTGGTTTTGTAAAACAATATTTTACTCGACAAGTTCAATATACACATATTAGGAATCGAAATGTATTATAATAGTCGCGATGTAATGAACAACGAGCTAATCGTCCGATTGCGTTGTTACTATGTAATATACTGAATCCCACGGACGATCATTTGAAGGCTGCATTCGTGATATCGTGAAAACTGCGAGTATTGGATGTTAGTTGACGGCTGACTGCGACGGCGCTATTGGGAGTTTTTAAAGCTTAACTGTTTCCACGGTCAACAAAGGGTTTTGTCATCTCCTCGGGCGGAGTTTAGGCGAAATTCTCCAATCATAAAATTTTGTGTAAACTTTAGGCTATTTTGTGTGGTTTCCTTATTTTTATTGGCTAGGCTGCATTTCGCGGCTAACGCAACCCTCTGATCGCTAAGTTTTTCTCCACTGACTAATTTTGAGATTGTACCCGAAGTAAACAATAGCAGGGACGCACGTGGTGCTGATAAGTAGAGTGCCTTAATTACCCGCAGGTCTGCCAAATGTTTTTTTTATTTTAAGGGATCCATGAAATTAAATAGAGGTCGGACAAAAACGACTAGAAATTAAGCGAAGTAGGTCCGCTTAATGCTTTCGACCCTTGAGGCAATTGACTATCCTCTCTAGTCTACTATTGTTCTCGTATGTGCTTGTGTTCGGTTATCGGGATTAAACACTAGTTTTGCGGCTTTTTTTGTGGGCAATAATGTTTCCTAACGTCTGCTTTATCGATTTGCTAGCTATTATCAGTAATAATGAATCTAATGCCGTTTCGGTTTGTATATACAAGCTTTTCTATAAGTTGAATATTTTTTAACACATTTAATCCTTAATTACATGATATCGTCCTTCACGATCCAATTGAGGAATAAAAAGATACAGAGTAGGGCAGTTTTTTTCCCTTCATCAGGAGGTACTAGTAATGGAAGTAGGATAACTAATAATATGATACACACCTATGATATCCTTGTATATACATTACTTATATCAGGTTTCCCCAACAATTTCTTTCGTTTTACAAATAAGTAATAGGTGCACAACATTTTTTATTTTATATTAATTTACTTAATTATGTACAGAGATAAATGACGATTGGAGATAAAGACCATAACATTTGACCGATTAGCTTTCACGGTTCTGTAAACATTCGCCAGGTAAAGCAGCTACGTGCAGACAGCGAAAGACACTTTTGGGACAACGTAATACATACACGTAGAAGTCTCCATGCAATATTTATACAACGTAATCATGCAATTTAAGAGGTCAATGCGAAAAAAATCAATTCATCCATTTGCAAGAGAAATCATAACAAAAAGGGGATTCCAACGAGCTTGACATGATTACTCCAGCCCGTCTCACGAAAGTGAAAACACGTATCAGCTTCAGGTTTACAGTGCTTGTATAACAATTTCTAGGGCGTACATCACGTGGAAGGTACGCTTGGCACCAAATCTCTTCCGCGAAATATGACCGATTCAATTACTCGTGCGTCTGCGAGAGGAACCTCGTCCTGATGTTATCCCTCTCCGCGTCGGTGATTTGTGTCGCCGTTCATCCTTGAATGTGTCCTGGGCCGCGTGTACATTTACAAAGTACACATATGCCAGTTGAGAGCCCATGTACGTGCCTCAGTGTGCGCCAGGAGTGGAAGCATTTACATTGGCATGCCTTGAGTATGTAAACCACGAGAGGGGAGGCAACACATGGGTGACGGCAAGGGGCACATGTCCGCTCAGATACGGGGCGACTAATGGAGAAATTCAGCACGCAACGGAAACTGTTACGCGCTCTTCCTCGGCCGCCACCCTTGGCACCGCTTCGACGCTCGATTCTTCTATTTAGAGTCCATTTCACGCGCATTGGCTCCCCGGCAGAAGTTGTACCGGGGCTTCGCGAAACCGACTCCGGGTGAATTTGAAACTTTCTCGAGAAACTCGGGGGGGAATCTTGGAAAACAAGTCGCGCAGGGCGCCGCGGACTCTTCCCAACAATCTTATCTGCCAGACATGTAAAAAGCTCACGACACAAATTTCATTGGTATACGCAGGGTTTTCTGTCATTATCGACGTGTTGTGGCTATTAACCCTTTTACTGCTAACTGCTGTAAGTTGAAGCGCTTCGTGTGAACTAGGGATTGAATACTTCTTCGCGCAACACGGATCTTGTGGGCGGACGTATTAACACGTCATAATATAATACACAACCCAGTTACTATTCCTTTGTCCACTCCAAAACGGATTGAAACATTTTTTATATTTAATATATATTGTTTGTTAACCAATAGTAAAGTTTTAAACCGCCTTAATTCGATAATTATAATGTATGTATTTGAATATTGCTAATTGAAAAATTGAACAAATAACAAGTAGATAACATAAATACTCTATATATAAACAACTTTTAAAAAAGGGGGCAATAAGAAAATGAATAGTTCAATTGTGTGTAGTAGATCTCGTGTTAAGATACAGAAAATGACTGACCAAATAAACAAGATTTCATTTTACCTCGTTGCTACGCAATGAGACGCGTGGTCTGCTAGTGATTTCTGAGGTGGTTTCTGCGAATTAAATGGGTTAGCAATACCAATGGCCGCTGCTATTAAATAAATTATTCAAAGAATTTTTTTTATATTTGGCATTTTGTTTTAATGAAAGTTTTTTAAGGCTTTTCTCGCCATTAGGATAGAGTGGAAAGTTGCTGGTATTTAATATAAACTTCGTGCGTGTATCGCGCACAAATATGCAAATGGTACTTATAATTCAGCTACTATGAAAATATTATATTTTTCTAACATTAAAGTTCGTTCTGTATACTTAAGTGGGATTAAATGTGCGGAATGCATGAAGGTAATTTTAATCGTTCCTCAACCCTCTTCCTTACCCCTCCCCCCGCTTCCCTCTCTCGTTCCCGCCACTATCTCGAATCCATTTTATGCAAATCGACTCTTGAAGAAAAATCGTAAAAATAGAAGGAATCTAAGGTTAATTTGAAACTTTCTCGAACTACGTTGAAAGAGCATCGAAAACGGAATTCGATATGAGACGTGTAGGTTTGCCTACCGCTTCATACTTGAGAAACGATTTTCCTTTCGGGTACATTGAAACTAGTCTACATATTCCTATACTTTGTTAATTTCACTACCGCGTAGCAAGGGATCCTTGAAAGTGAGTAAACTTTGTTCAAAATTTTTAACATGAGCAGTAAATGTTTTTTAGTTTTAGATACTGTCAGAGAAAAGTGTATTTGATGCACTTAATATTTAGTGGTTTCTTAATCCCTTACGTGAATTAAAATAATCGCATTCTTATAATCTACTTATTTAATTATGAAATAATATTCTACATAGATCTGTAAAACCTTGATAGTTAACAGACGCTTGAAAACTTACTTGACTTTACTCCTTACTCTGTTTATTTTATTACTGATACATTACATTTATACGTAATATAAGTATCTGCAGCTATTATTATTTCTCAAGTTTAAAGTTGCCTGGTTACCAATTCATATAATACGCAATAATAGTATTAAGACTAGTCTATAATTGACATCAGGACGAAAAATATATACTCGGAAGAAAAAACGAAATTGTTTTACAATTTTCTATTGAAGTGTTTTAAAGTTGTGTGTTAAAATATGTTTTCAATAAACAGACGTGATAATACACTGAAACTAAAAAATATATGCTTGTATGTAGAAAACGCTTGTAAAACAGAATATACCATCGGAAACAAATCAAGTTTGTTTTACTTTTTTTATTCAACTTTAGTTCTCGGAAAAACATTCCGACTTTAGTTATCAGAGGAATATATTTATCGATAGTTGCGCTTAACCAGAAGTCCTGACAAGCCCTTTTTCCACTATAGTAGTTTAGATCATTTGAATAATAAAAAAACATTCGAAAATTATTTCTTTATTCAAAAAGATGTCATTTTCTTTGTATTCTTTTTTTTATTCCAAACCCAAAGATACCAAAATCGTTTGCACAGGCGACTAAACTAATATTAAATGTTATTACATATTTCATTCAGTTTCTTTGTTTTTTTTTTTTACCTTTAGTTTGGGTCTTATTCTCCTAATTATTTAATCTGGCCCACCGTACGTGCATCGGAATTGTTTGGTTTCGGAGAACGTGCCGGTGATTAGGCTGAAAGGGTTCGGTCATTGCACCTCTTGTACTGACGCCTGGCCACGAAACGGGGTTTAGGCCGAACGGGAGATTATGTTTGCAACCACCACCAGAATCATTATGGTTACAAATGTGCATGTGTCTCTCTGTGTGCGCGCGTGCGTGTGTGTCGCAGGGAGATGATAAAAACAGAGATTTGATTAAATCCCTAAGGTAGATGATCAATTCAGGGAAGACGTTAAAATTACGACTCTATGGGGCTGATTTTTCTAAAGAAAGTAAGTGATTTTATCAAATCCCTTAACTGTTTTACTGAAAAGATGAAATAAACAAGTCAGGATTTGCGCAGCTGTATGTTCCGCTTGTTACCACTTCTCTGTACCTCACCGCTCCCTACCGGCGCCCGTGTCGGCCAGCGCCGCGCTTTTGACGTGACACATACAGTAGCGCAGAAACATTACGCGAGGAAGGTTGCGCGCATTTTTATTATTGTTTTCTATATTTCGAGTTTTATCAAGTACCTACCGTAATTTTAACATCGTCCGTGAATTTCCCTGCAACATATATACAGGCACCGCGGAAAAAATGCCGGGACTTTAAACCTGGGACCTTTCGCTTTCTGGGCGAATGCTCTGAGCACTAAGCTATCCAGGCCCTCCGATCAGATCATCCCGCGAACGTTTATTAATATTCTGGAAGAGTCCCAATCTTACATCTACATATATGTATCATTTTTTCAAAAACGGAAAATGAATACCGAAAAAGAGCTTGTACACCTGTATATGTGCTCCCTGTATTTGGTATTTCTACGTTAAATTATGATTCATTAATATACGGTAGTGTAAAGGAGTTTCTACACAGGTATTGAATTTCGGCCCGGCATGCAGCGAAGTTTTTACTCCCTGTCAAACCGAAAGCAGAGCGACCAAATGCTGATGAGCTTGTCAGCCTGACGAGCAGATTGAGTACAATTCCTACGTATCCTCCGACTGTCGGATGATATTGGTAAACCTATGACGTTAATATATCATCGATTGTCCTATAAACGTATGCGGCAGTATGGACTGCCGATATTCGGTGCACTTTAGTCATTCTAGTTATTGTGTACAGGTGCAAGCTTGCCCATTACCGACATGGGAGCCCATTCGCGGTTACTTTGATTCTCTTGTTATACATGCACGCTCACCTACGCATGTATTTCTCTGCTAAGCACACTAGGGAACCAGGGGTTATGACTACGTTACGTAGGTAATGGTACAGCCAGATACGGCTGCAACCTGGAAGCCCCGGAGACGTCGAATCGATATATGCATTCGAGAACGATAGACACATTCGGGTATCGATGCAAGAGGCGGCTTAACCATCACCTCCCATAACGCGATATTTGGAAAATAACACGGGCACTGAGAGCTGTGTAGTTCGAAAACGATGTGAGCGTAAGCGTCGGTAGAATGCACGTAGTGCGTTTGGGGTTTGGAAGATGAAAGACAATTGGAAAGCGATTTCTTATATGCCTTGAGCGAAATTGACGTGCAAGCAAATTTAACATATGAGTCGTTTATTTTGAAAATGATCTAAATCCATTTATATTCAAATTGAAATATTTAACTGCTGTGAAATTAAAAACATACGTATAAGATATCAAGGTGTTACACCTCTTAAGTGTATCTAAGAGAGTTAAATTTATAATTCATATTAAAATAATAACAATTATTAAGTGGATAATGTGCGTTCTCTTGCCACAAATGGAATTAAGTCACTTTGGAAACTAACAAATAGATTTGTTATAGATTATGAAAGAGTTCAAGTCCATTCGATATAATCTAAAATGCTTCAAATTCAAAAAACAATACGCCATTTCTTTTATATTTCTTTACTACAATTCAAAAACACGATTTATGCAATTCAGAAAATCTAACTATATATATTACATAATAATTTACTGTTCATCTAAATTTGGTGTATGCGGGAAGGATTTCAAGAAGTCCTGGTGCTTCGAGGATATAAATCGTAATGAGTTTATCGCGTCCTTGTATTTCGCTGCTCTAATTGGTCTTATATTTTATAAAATGGTGTCAGTACAATATTTTTGAATTTATGTGTCTAAAATTATCGTATCGTTTAAATATACTTAATTCCAAAAGTGTTAGTAAAAAATAATTGACAAATAGACTCAGGCCACTTTCAAAATAAACACCTCATATATTCCGCGAGAAGGATCTAAATTTGTGCCTTTCCGTAGGCGATTGAAATAGGTGCGTTGTTTATAACCCGTATTGCATTAAGTTCTAATGACCATGCAAGGAGCATTGGGTTAAATCATATTCTATTATAGGCCAATGAAATTTCCTTGTACAGCTCTATTACGTGTATTAGTTTCAGATCCGGAGATTCAATTAACGTTATAGGATTGTGTAGAATATGAACTTACGCATACGAAGAAAAAGAAGGTGAAGATAGCAACACGGGTGTGCATAAATGTGCTAAACCACATTTAGGGTAGATCCTTAGATCGAGAAATGAGAAATCAATCCGTTGCATTGCATACTTGCATTCGGATATTATGCTATAAGGATTGCAGAGAGTATTGTAAAAGTATTTATGTGGAAGTAATTTCAGTCGGATGTTATTATTAAAATATGACATGAGATAGAATTCTGCAAGAGGTATGAGGTAGTCGGAATATTTCACACTTTTCGATCTAAACTTTTGCGAGAATTTTGAAAATTTTCAAAGTATCACACGTTTCTATTATACCGATTAGAAACGTAACTTGGATACGTGTAAATAAGTGGCAAATTATACTTATTCGGAATTAGGTTTTATATCTTTCTTTATAATTATATTCTCGCATTGGGTTATATGTTAGTATTTCTATACATTTCTTCTTATTATTGAAGTATATATATATATATATATATATATATATATATATATATATGTTTTAAGATATCTTAGTTTATCAAAATCAAATTGTTATACGATTGATAAAGCCTTTATTTTCTTATCTCTCAGAAAAATATCCTTTATAGATGCTCAAAATCTCGAAAAACACAATTAGTGTTCAAACTCAAGAAAACATTCTACATTATGCTATATTTTTTGCCAGGGTAACAAGAAAGAGGCTGTTCATAAATGAAGAGAATAGGCATAAACACCTCAGCTTTACTGAAGTGTATATATGTAAACTAGTGTAATTTTGGAAATACATAATCTTTTCTTATAAGAGTACCTATAATATTTTCGGCTCCAATGGAAAAAGATGTGCATAAAAGACACCTAACACGAAATTAAAAAAGAAGAATAATGGTTTGGGGCTACATGTCATATAATAGAGTTGGAAATGTAGTATTTATCGAAGGAATTATAAACGTTTAAATGCATCTCGATATGGTTCGACAGGATTTGCTACAAAGTGCAATTAAATTTGACACGCAAGAAACATTTCAATTTCCGCAGGATAATAATCCGTAGCACATAGCCAGGAAAATGCGAAAATAGCTTTTTCATAATATATCAAAACAGCTTATAATATTAACCCTATTGCTGGAAATTAATCACGTAGAAAATCTCTGGCATATTTTAGGTTTATGAATAAAAAAAAAGAACAAGAAATACGAATGATTGAAAAGGGCCACTATTATATAAGCAGTTGACTATTTTTCAAGAGTCTCCAAAAAAGAACTTGTGAAATTAATATCAAATCTAATACAGGATTTAATTGATACTGAAAGCATGCATGCAAAATATTAAAACTTCTTTAATGTTTGATAATTCAAAAGCACTGTGAAATTTAGAATGAAATTGAAAGTATGTCCATACTTCTTAATTATCAAATTGTCGTTTTCTTGCTTTTCTTTGCCTCAACTATATTATTTAGAATTAGGAAAACTACTCTATTTTCGTATGTTAAAAAATATCGAATTGCCTTCTTTTCTTTGAATATCTGAGTTAAATATAGATATGTTTGAGAAAATCTGAGCGTGCCAAAAATTTCCACCTAATGTACTAATCGACTATAATTGTATAATTGGTATCTTTATCAAATTATATAATTCTATAAAAGTTTTTTTTTATATTATAAAATACAAATCAATCTATGTTATTGTTTTTTGAAATTCGAGTCTGTATTTCAAGGAACGATATAAACATTTCTTTAATAACATGTATTATTGACGATATAAATTCCTATTACAGAAAACAGAATTTCATCATTTTACACAAAAAATAAGCATAGATTTTACCTGGTAAAAAAAATTATATTCTTTTGCATTTATGACAATTAGATCTACGTTTATTAAAAACATTAATAAGCAGCTAAATTAGAGAGTATTCTTCAGATTCAAATTATTAGCCCGCAAAGATTTCTCTTATATATTGAAACTTTATATCCATCTTTTTCATCATACTCATTCTCATGTTTTCATCAGCAGTCCGTACACGTTTTTTTCTTCACTCGACGTGCACCCACATCGCGCTGCAACTGATTTAATTACGCTCGGACGTGTCATCTTGCAACACTTTCAAAGCCCGCGGCGAATGGGAGGCTTATCGCATTACCGAAACTTCCGCCTCATAGCAAAGCATGGCACGATTCGGCTGGTTTGATTCTCACGACTATTGCGTAAGCCCCAATTAGGGACTCGTACTCGGTCCTTACAGGCGATAAACGCCTGGACGAGTTAACTTGCAATAATAATAGTCGCGCACCGACGATAATGGTGCCTGAATCAGCGCTATTTTGACTCGCGAGGCAACGGGTGTAATGGCGTGGCTTGCGATTTTCGGATCTCTATAAACACCGAAGGCCGACAAATTAACCCTTGCCCGGTATCCACGCACATCCCGCATCTCCTCGTTTCTCCCCCATCCGTTTCACTTCCCACCCGACCTCTTCCTCCGCTTTCCAACGAGCAGTTCGTAAACGCTGAGTATTTAGGATTCGCGAGTTTCGTCGTGTAAGCCGGCCTGAAGCTCCGCCCGTGTCAATATTTGATTTCTAAGTCTCGATGAAACACGCGTTCCTGCTTCGTTTCTCAACCACAGGGGAACTTGCCTGGTCGGATTATTAGTTCCCCTCTTTAGAATCACGCTGTATCTACGTCCTTTGGGACTTGACATAATTGATAAAGCTAGTATTTGTTGAATGCTTACTTACGCGTACGCATTTTGGAGGGAATTAACGTACATGGTTGATGGACCAAATTCAGCTGAACATTTTTTGTTCGGATGATCAGTATTATGTGAGAGTGCATACGAGCGGGGAGCGTGTATCGGAGATGTTCATGCGACAGACAACAAAGGAAGAAAAGGAAAAAAAAGTTTATTGTTACCGCGTATACATACGCACTTCTAACCTGATTGCTCGTTACACTATTAAGACACCTGGCGTGACTTATAGTAGTCATGAATGAAAAGTTAATTCTCACACTTCTTCCAATTTTTTAAAATTCTCTACCTAATTTTAGTGAAATAAGAATTTCAGTCGACGGAACGACATTGTGTGAGAAAACGTCACTAGTCACTAGTCCATGGCTCGGATAATTAAAGTAATTAAGTTTTAAGAGTTAAATAAAATTGTGAATTGTAAATATCAAGTAGGGAATTAAGCCATATCTTTGAAAAAGATGTGGAAAAAATTAAACACTGGAGTAACTGGACTGGAAGGTCCTGTCGAACCTGGACCGGACTCGAGTCTTAGTCCAATTACCCCAGTTGCCATCGTTTGTGCCTTGACGGTGAGAGAAAAATAGGCGAGTCTATTCCTCTCTCTCTCGTATCCACGATCAGCCCTTAACCCGGCAAGAAGGGCGTGGTGTGTGTATCGTTCGTTGGGTGAGTGTCGCTGAATATCAATTTTTGGGTGATCTTTCCTGTGAGCAACTGCTACTCCCAGTAATGGTGGCGTTCCCAAAGGCAAGTCATCTCGCTGTACAAGGTGTTCGGACGGCGACTAGTTGACTGGCTTCATAGGATCCGGAGTCAAGGTTTGAGAATGGAACACTCGCTATATAACAACGTATATATTTACAGACTGAATAACAAAGTTGTTTATATATGAGTCGCTTAGTGTACCGAACTTCTATGATTGATACGATTCTTGGCTACTGCTAGTTTGAGGGATCGCCTAACGATGTGTACTCGCGTATGATTACGAATGGAGTTCCTTGTATGATTATCGACCATCTCTAGTTTAAAGGATCGCCTATCAATGTGTATTAGCGTGATGTTCGATTAGAAGTTCTAAATCGTTGGAAGAACTTTGGCTATTTAACTAGCATCGAGGGTACCAGTTTGGTAGGGTGGTTCTGTAAGAGCAGGACTGACGGTTCCGTTAAGAATTTTTCGTGTTTCTTGGATGCAACGTGTGTTAAATTTAATCTAAAAATTGTAGCATCACGGACTAGTCGATCATGCAATTTGCGACTTTCTAATGATATGCGAAAAGATAACAGAGAGTAATAAAAACAGTACCACCAGAGCTCATTACAAAGGTCAAGATCCTTTCAACCACCAGTCAATCGTAACGAAATGCAAATGTTTATTCTTTTCTTCTGAATCGGAATGCCGCGAAGGGATAAAATAGTGATTTTCCTCCAATCCAAGTCCATGGTATCTACGATGTTGTCACATGCATTTCATGGCTAACACGCCTTCCTTCCCTTCCCGTCACCCTATAAAACCGTCAGCAGTGTTTTCTAAATTATCGACATCTGTATACTCCTTCTATAAATTTCGTAACACCGAGTATCCTTTGTTGGAAAAAATTGCACATACTTTAATAACAATCAAAATATAATGAAAAACGGAAAATGTAACGTAAACTGCTTGTTGCATCAGACGCAGCCAAAATTCAGTGCAGTGTGTATCCCCACTAAACTCTCCCCGTCCCTCAGAGAGTACGCGTACAGCACATGAGGAAATACACCTCTAGAGCACGGCACTCTTCCAGAGAATTCTATTGCACGCGTATGTACCTGTTCATTTGGGGAATTTCTCGTAGCGTCACTCTCGATATCTTGACATTGTATTAAACGTTGAGATCGTATTAAACGTTGAGCTGAACGAAAATCAATCATTAACATCCGAAATGTTCGAAATACAAGAAATATTATAAGACAAAATATAAGGTAAACGCAGAACGTAACAGCAGCAAATGAGTGAACGAAGAATGTCGTTATATAGACACGGTAAACTGAATTTAACCAGCACGAATGCCAACCCTGTGACTGCCCCCACGAGATACATATTTCACCCTCGGTTTTGCCGGATACATTCGGCGTTTCTCCTCCCATTAATTATTTTATATTCTCCGCGTGTAAAGTTTGGGCGAACATAATCTCAAACCATTACTAATGAAACTGCACGCCGTAAAAACCTGCGCGTCATTTAGCTTTTTCCCGTGCCTCAAATCTACCCTTTACTGAATAGACTTTGAAAATCTGAGGGGGATTCCAATTTACGTTTGCGTGTTCCTATTTCAGCTTTCATACGATGTATTTGTTGTATTAGGTTGTCCCAAAAATGACTTTCGTTATCCACACGCAGCTGCTTTATCTGATAATGTTATACGCACGTGAAATCTAATCGGTCAAATGTTGTGGTCTTTACCTTCGATCGTCCTTTAGCTGTATATATCATTCAGTAAAGTAATATAAAATACAATATGCTGTGCATCTATTATTTCTTTATAAAACAAAGCAAACTTTTGGAACAATCTAATAAACAAGTTACTGATAAACACTGTTCTGATCAGTATAACTTGTTTAGCTGTTTAGCAACAAAAGAGTCTTTCCTGTAGATATTAGAAATTTATGTGTATTAAAGACATAATGATCTGATTACTGTTATATATACATTTCTTAATTTCTTTTGCAGATTTCTAAGATTAATATCTACGGTTCTAATTTTTATTAATTTCAGTTCTTTTAGTACAAGTGATATTTTTAAAAATCGTGCGAAAATAATTATATAAAAAAACAACGAAATTAGTAGAATAAAGTACGTCAACAAAATATTTTTCTTTGATTATTTTTACAAAATAAATTGACATGCGTTTAAATCACTTAGTTAATACGTCAGTGTATAGTAAAGATAATTAGTAAAATGTACTAGTTTAAAAAGATTTCTGTATGCAAATTGTGTATATGTAGTTTAAGTGGCACTCTATCAGTTGTATACACACAACGAATTGATTGTAGTAAACCAACTGTAGTGACTTTGGTCATCATTTGTGGTATGCGTATCTCAGGTAAAATGTACATCACAGATTAGGTGCTTTTTCGTCATTTACCGCTCTGATACTTCGTAGTAGAACTTTGTAGGTAAAAAGGTCTAGTCTGTACATTTTTTGCTTACAGTTTTTTTTTAGACTAAAGAGGATTTTAGACTAATGAGATACATATAGAAGCCTTAAAAATGCATGAGTTTCAGGAATTTCTTTAGGGAAGATAGATCAGTATTGAATTTATTTGAAGATGGGTATTTAGTTATACATATCTTAAACCAGGAAAAAGTATTTTTTTATTGCAAGATAAAATAACATGATCAACATATTACCATGTCCTTCTGGCAGGTCCGTATGCGAATTCAAAATGGGTATTCCTTCGTATTTATCTAAATCAAATCGTTTAAAAAAATTCTTATTATTAACATTCATATTTTCTATGTGAATTTAGAAACCGAAAAAAGGTTTAAAATTGGAAGATTTACTTTTGTACATAAAAGTTCATATTTTAACGGTATTCTTTCATTTTTTTGCTTTGAAAAAGTATTTCTTTTTGCTGATTTTTCAGAGCAAGTCGGTTCATATCGAATGTAATAATATTATATAGTTATGGTTAAAGTTTCATTAAGATCCGATGAATAGTTTTCAAGTGAAAATTGCCGCCAATTTCAGAAGCGTTGTTTTGAAAAAAAAAACGCGTTTAAAAGTTTCAGAAGTGAAATGTGAATTATATCTGTACCTTATCGGCTAATCAGCGATTCCAGTATCTTACAATAGTCCTTCAGCTTCCTCGTAAAACTCATTTTACTCAATCAGTGCCTTTGTCCGTGCTTTATGAGCCTCCTTAGCGAATAAAGTGTTGCGCCGTCCTTGTCGAACCAGCCAGTGCTGGTTGATGTCGGTTTATACTTATACCTTACACCAACATCCAATAATTATTTCTAACTTGTGCATATTTCGAAAAATAGAAGAATTTTATATCCTTTATTGAAGAGTTCAGCAACAATATATGATGCTATTCCAACTATTTTTAATCCAGAATTCAAGTGTTTTAAAGTTAAACGCTGGACGGTAGAATTAGAACTTTCATTTGCATTCTGCGTGTCCCCGTTCAAACATCTCTGGAGTAACTTAACCTTTAATAAAATTTCATAAACGCAAAGAATATGTTTCTGGTCTGCTAAATCGAATGGAGGAGGATATTCAAATAAACCCAAATTTTCTCTAATAGTTTTATACTCCTGTACTTACACGCCCGCCACGTGGTAGTCTTGCTGTGGATTTTCGTTTGTACAGCACAAATATTAATAAGTGGCCATCATACTTTTCTTCATGTACTCAACACTATTCACACTTCGTTGAATAGCGAAACCGTAATAAGTAGTTAGCTTTTTTTTTATCAAAGTATCCGTCAGTTCTCCTTTTCCACCGAGTTTAAGCGTTTTTTGACATAGTGACTCTAATCTCTTCTCTTGCTCGCTTATGGTTAATGTACGAAGTAATTGGCGGTCTTTTTTTTTTGAAACTACCAATTATTCTATGCGTTTTCCTTACATTTCGAAGCCGTGTGTTCATTACTTTCTCGACGTGATCGATGCACTAACATTTTACCACTTGGAATTAATCACTATACGGATTCACATCTAAGATACTTGCGTGCTGTAGAGCACTGACGTCACTCTACGTTACGCTCAGGGGCTGTAATTCCCCATTGTTTCGAAATTCATTTTGAAACTTTGGCGTCATATTCTTGGATAGTTGAATTAACATTTTATGTAAAAAAAAAAAGATGTAACTATTATGTATGGCTTCAAAACATTTTTCAACAGATATTTATTTATATAATTTTAAATGAATATGCTCAAGGTTATAAATATATAAACTAATAATGTTCCTATTTGAACAATTGTTGGCAAATAAATTTTATCATCTTTTTATGCAGCTGTTTTGTTCATCTCTCTATGGCTGGGAACCATTATGGGTGGAGTTGAGATATTTATAATGCTAAAATAAGTAAAAAAAAAACTATAATATGTTAAAGTATACAATTATAAAATTTGTAAAGTGTAGGTCACGTGTCAGTCGTCGTAATGCTTTTCCTAATATGTTTGTTCGTGCATTGAGACTCGCAAGCGTCGCGGATCTCCTCGTGGATATTCGGTCTACTTTTCGAGTCGAAGGATCACTTCGGGAAGGTTGACGCTCGACGAAGTTCAAACACGACGTTTGGCGCCGTGCTGCTGGTCTACGATTTTGCGTTTTTCATTCACGTCTAGGTCTTTCATTCACCACTAGTTAGGGTGTCAACGAAATCTGGCTTTTTCGGTATAACAATCGGGTTTGCTGCACCTTGTTTCGCTGATTGGATGTTCAACAACGTTTGTGTAAAGTCCGTTGCGTGTTGTAAGTACGCGATGGTCGTGATAGGTTGAGAATCTACGACCTAGTCGTCTCGCTACGTTATTAGTGATGTGATCGAAGCTGTATCTAAGTCTCAAAGACGGAGCTTCTTTGAAGACTGTTGTTTGTGTGACGACCGACTGTCTAGCGCAAAGTGTGACTGCTTTGAGACTATTGTTACTAAGAGGCTTTGATTTTCAAGAGAAGCTCAACCAAGTCTCCTCAGGCAGAGTTTTAGAGGTTTTTCGTAAATGCTTACCTCCTATTGGTTTTCGAAGATTTCTGTATGGCCTCATTACAGTAATTCGTCGGTATTAACCCTGCTTATTAGCAGATCACCTTTTGCTGATTGTTTTAGAAAGTCAAACGTGACATAAAACAATAGGAGGACACGTGTGCTTTCGATGTATGGGAGTCGCGTCTAGTTTAGAGTAACACCAGATGTTTTATTGCTTAAGTACTTCTGGAGATAAGCAGAGACGCAATGCACAAAGAATAGTGCAGGTCATCTTGGTACTGCTCGACCCTTGGAAAAATATTAATAAACCTCTGGATTCCTGGTTTGACTCTGTTTATTGCTGCGCCGCAGTAATGTTGTTGGTGCCAAATAACGGTTGGTGCCACATGGGTTTCTACATATACACCTCACTTACGCGCCACGTGGAAGACATCATATTATGCCAATTATCTCGGATTGTAATGGTAAATATTAACGTATACCTTATCCATAATTGGTTTGGCTTTAAAAATAAAGCAGGAAACTGCACAATGGCAAAAAAAGAAAACGGATTATGTTTCTATAATGAATAAAAAGTTAATTTTTAAACCGATCCCTAGATCGGTTCATCATAGAATTAACTTTACGATAAACTCAAGGAGTATAGGGTCGTATATAGTAGCCATGCGGGAAATTTAAAAGTTCTTTCAATATGTACAATCACCCTGACAATAGCTTGATAAGTTGCTGCGCAGAGTATTAAAATTATCTCCATTTGAATAGCTTTTCAACTAGAGGGATGAAACGTTACGGATGATTGAAGGATCTGGCGGTGAAAATTATTTACCGGTAATTTCTCAAATAGGATCTCTATGAGGTTATATTCATTTATAATGCAGGAATAAAATGTCTTTTCCTACTCGACTTTTAATTTTGCTACACATTGCAAAGCGTATCGTCGTTTTTTATTGCCTTCGGCAGACATCCTTTTGACTGCGTTTCCGCATCGACTTCACCCGATCCTCTATCCTCTACTCTTGCCACATGCTCGCCTTCTTTCATGCCTCACGCAAATTATTTCTTCGCGTGCGCTTTGATTTGGCAGAGTCATCCTCTAAAAGTTTACATCAGGAAACGTATTTCCATGAATATTGGTACGAGTCCCCTGAAAAGTCATACATCAGCCCCAGTCAAGGGGAGATTTTACGGATGCGTAGAAGCGCTGAAGGAAAGAAGAAGGGGAACGGTTTTGGCCCCCTCCCCTGGCGTTGTGGCGTTAAAGTAAATTAAACAAACACCGTCTCTGCGCTCGCTGGGAGTAATATATTTTATGGCCGATTTTGTGAAACGCATCCCCACCACGGGGGCGCGGCGCGTGGATGCGGTAATCCCAACCCCCCCCCCTCCTCCCTCCTCCCGCTAACCCTCGCGGTTGAATGCTCCCAGCTAAAAGCCAGCACACCACTACTACCGATGCCACGCCGCCATTCATTGAGGTGCTTTCTGCCGCTTTCACCCCTCCTCCTCCTCCCTCCCGACCGCGCCACCCCTATCGAATACCCATACCCTCATGTCCCGTTTTACTACCGTACCCCTTGCGACCTCTCGAGAGCACAATAGATTCCTGTAACTACCCCTATCTACGGCACGAATCGAATGCCTGTTTGTGTATTCGAGTGCACGGTTATTTGCCGGACACTGCTGCGCCATATACACGTATACATGCATACATACAGATATACATACATAGATACAAACATACAGATACATATACATATACACATACATACACACACACGTGTATGTATGTGTATATATGTATATGTATATGTGTATATATA
>JBCFXI010001207.1:0-61531 GCA_038496175.1 Ampulex compressa
GGTTCACTGGCTAGGGTTTTGTTTCCTAATCCTTTGCACAGTATCTATTGTTAGGTTATTCTGGGCCCGTCGAACGTTCTCGCGCGTTCTCTGGCTGTTTCGTTTCTTTTTTCGCTTCGTCTCTTTCCTCCTTCGATAAGCATAGGGCCGGTGTACGTCATATATATATATTTTCAAATTCATTTTAACTTGCAATTCTATCCAACGAGTCTCTAGAGACACGGAAACCTAAGATATCCTCGAGTTTTCTGAGGCGCATTCACTTGCGTATCGGCGGCCCCCAAACGTTTCAGTCAGTTTGATGAGTAAACGTGATAGACAAAAACGCGTGCCGGACAGAATTCCAGAGTCAGACATTTTTATTTAAAACTCGAGAAAGCAATAAAAATCTTTGTTACTAAAGAGAACCTCGGCGGTGTTGAGGAACCCTATCAACCTCTTGCAACTACTCCAGTACCTTTCCTCGAACAAGCGCATCCCTACGGTAGTTTCGTGCAAGAATTCACCTCATCCCTTGAAAAATTCGCCCAATGATATTAAATAATTCGCCTCATCCCATTGGAGTATCGCGTAGACACGTTGCCCCCGAAAAACCGTGAATCTTCGTAATATAAATTAATATAAAAATCCGTCCCGACGGTAGATCGTGACACAATGCACCTGGACACAAAGCAAAACCGGTTCAGGATACAATCAAAGCATTTGCCTGGGAGCTGCTACCTCACCCGCCGTATGCACGAGACTTGGTCCCTTCCGACTACCATTTGTTTTCATCGATGGGACATGCATTGGCTGAGCAGCACTTCTATTCTCACGAAGAAGTCGAAAATTGGGTGTCTAATTAGTTTGCTTCAAGAGACTAACATTTCTATTGGCGTGATATCCACAAATTACCAAAAAGGTGGTCAAAATGTGTAGAAAGCAATGGTCAATACTCTGAATACAATTTTTTTACTTTCCCATTCGAAATTGGTGTTTCATTTTCACAAAAAAACGCTCACTTCATACCGGTACACCTGATAAGTATTCTGATTTTTTAGCAATAGATTAAATATTAGGTGGGAGTAGCTCAATATTGAGTTTGACACAGACATTTGATTCGAGCGAGACTCGTGATTTTCTCTCAATGGGTTAGCAAAACCACAAATTTCAATCAAATACAGCACTTGTATAGAAACCCGATACTCACGCGATCCCCTTTACTCTTACTCATAGGTAGACAAAATGAAATTTATTACTGTGATGTGAAGTTATTACTGTGATGGATGTACCATTCTATATTTGTTGTCCGCTAAGGCTCACTTCAAAATTAATACCTCGTTGCAACAAGCTGCTCGTAGCAGCGTTGTCCCCTCGTGGTGCATTACCTTGTTATGGCGAAGGGACTTATGTGTGTCAATGATCCATAGTGCTATGCCAACTGAGGCGAAAGTTTCTGGCAGGTACTGTCATGCCGGACAGATCCATGGAGAGACGCTAGATTAAGAATACATCTACAGTCAAGTTACAAGGTATCGTGCTGAGGATTGCATGGCTGTTGGGACGTAAAACTGAGTAGTCACAAAAGATCCATCTGGAGCATCTACCGCGAACCCGGAGTAAGCAAGCTTAGCTAGTGATGGTGGTAAACTCTAACAAGACGGACCTTTTTTCATACCACTCTCGTACAAACAGTATGGAGTTTAACACTTAACATACTATAACCGTTTGCAAACTTTTGATCTGAAAATTCGTGTAAAATATTATTTCTTTTTCACATTTGACTTCATGACTTTTTCTATTAAATATATATAATTAATTTTACATCATTTATTTATATTTTTATTTATTAAATCTGATAATCATGTATAGCCTACCGTTATTTAGCACAACGGGTCACTTTACCGAGGGAAATATTGACTGCCATACAAAAACATTGGTTCCAAGCATAGGAGCCCAAGTACTTAGAAGAAATAAATAATATAGAGGAAGAGTTTTCGGAAACTGATAAAGATGAACTCTCTGAAAGTGAAGATATACTATTTGGAAATGACAAAAATCTATTAATCAGTGAGTCTGCGTCTATATGTACCATCGATAAGGAAGAAAATATTGTGAAAAAACGAGCAGGACGAAAAGAATGAGATTGCTCTCAAGTTCTGAAAAAGGCAATCAAAGAAATGATAAGCAAATTTTCATTGATGGAACTGTATGGGAAAAAATGCATATGACTGCTACACCTGGAGTAGCAACGCCTCATAACATCTTCAGAGAAGAACCAGGTCCAATGTAATATGCAAAACGTAAAATTATGAAAGGGTTGTTCCAGACGTAGCTGGCGTATTCAACTATTTGAGATAAGTGAAGCCACGATCTGAGCTCACTACACTATATAATACCACACAACACGTAACACACAACCTACATAGACGCAGATGTTTCACATACAGCATGAACGAAACTATACACACATACACGAACACGCGCACTGAGACACAGTAAGCACCCTGACGAGTATGAAGAGAACCATTCGGATGTACTCTCTTGCCTAGGAGGAAGCCTGATAATAATTATTCAATATCGTAAGCAGAATACCGGAAAAAAAGTTACTGTACAAGAGCGATCGGACTCACCGGTACGGGCGGTTGTGCCAGCAGAAGTACAACAGTTGTCACCTTGCGATCACATTGATCGGGTGGAATGTCGAGATAGTAGAGGAGAAAACTTTTAAAAAAATCGGAAAGTAAAGCAATTTTCAAAGAAATAACAAGGTCGACAATCCAAGAAACGCCAACAACGGGCAACGCTGAAAGGAATAACCTACGCAAGCTATTACTCATGATAAGACGTGTCCTAGAAAAAATGATGGCAAGAACAAACGCACTAAAAAACGTTAGCTACACTATAACAATTGGTGTATATGAAATAAAGGAAGCAATGGAGGTTGGGCAGATTGAACTGGGACGAATGAGAAAACTTTGACAAAACAAACAAATGACACCACAAAGTGCAACAATAGAACTAGTGGAGATAACTCCACTAACTAAAAAGATAAAGGACAGGCAAAACCCATGCTCCGACCAAGTCCTTTCCGATCAACAACAAGATCAGCGAATTGAAAATTGGGAGACCATGAGTTTGCGTAAAAAGGGTGGAAGACAGGACAAACGTGACGGAAAATATGATACATGCACGGCCACATAGCTGGTGACCATGCTAGATAAAGCTACCACCCAGCAAAGGTAAGGTCCTAGTAAAACCGGCTAATAGCAAAATATAACTTAACGTTGTACGGACCATGAAGGAAAGTATGGAGGGCAGCGGAGGACAGCAGACGAGGTCACGAAAGCGATACACTGCGATAAACTCGGAACCTCAATGAGGAGGAAACGCTATCTCTTCGAGAAAAACTTTCGAAGGAAAGCTATAGCAATCAGTGAGTTAATGGCAAAAAGAGCAGTAGCGAGATGCTACAGATGCCTTGGATAGGTGCACTTCAAAAAGGACTGCAAAGGTCCGGATAGTTACGAGTGCTGCTAGCGATGTCTCGGAAAAGGACACGCGCGTAATGAGTGTTTCAAACGCTCAGCGTGTTTCTTGTGTGCGGATATTGGTAAACAAGACGTGACACATGTAGGCACGCGGAAAAAATTTGGGCCGTTGGGTTGTTCCTAGACCGGGATTCGAATCCGGGACCTTTCGCTTTCCGGGCGACTGCTCTGACCACTAAGCTACCCAGGCCCTCCGGTCAAATTATCCCCGCAAACGCCTATTTTACGTTATGGAGGAGTCCCGATCCTACACACATGTATCCGATACGGGCACGTGCGCAATATTTAAAGCAGCACTCGAAGACATAAAGAAACGTATAATTGAATAACGCAGAAGGTACTACAATGTAATATGAACTGGACTAGCGTGGCACACGCACTCCTTCCTCAGATTGCAGAGCAATACGGCGCAGAGGTGTTCATTACCAGCGAGCAATAGAGGGATATGACATCCTTTCCGTGCAACGCCTTATCGTAGTGAGGGGGCCTACGTATGTAAATCATCCATGGGGTTATGCCGGTTGGCGCAAAAGCCCCTGGCAGGTACTACTATGTCCAGCAGGCCCATGGGGAGGCACCGGACTAAGAATGCACCAACGTTTCGAATTAACGTGTAAGGCATCGGGCCGAGGACTGCATGGCTGCAGGAACGTTAAACTGAACAGTCGCAACTGATCTCTCCGAGGCACCTACCAACACCCTGACATAATCAGGCTTACCTGGGTCAGGAAGCTCTGCCTAGGTTGACCTTCATTCAAGCCACACTCGTGGGAACGATATGGAGGATAATCTTAAAAACCAAAAATCAGACGTGAATGTCTGGAGCGTAGAGGAGGCGGAGGCATCGGGGCGGGAAACCGAAATCGAAACGCGTGGGGGCTTTCAAGCTACCAGGCGGACAGCGCTATGGGCTTTGGTCATAGATTTGTGGAAGGTGTGCTTGAGGCTTGTGAGGAAGACGACTATTAATACCACAGTCGTCTTGGAAGGAGCCAAATCGGCTAAGTCGCACCGATTCGGATCTACGGGGAGTGTCACCGCCATTGTGGACGCCTTTACTGTTACCGATGCGCCCACACTTGCTTATTCTGGCGAGTCGGACGTAGTCAAGTACGCGGGGACGTAAAAAAAGGAGGATCGCCACAGCGGAGGGACTGGCTGCAGAATTCAGTAGGATCTCTCGTAAAGCGCTATGAAACCACCGTGCAAATGGAGATGGTACAGCTCTGTACAGGAGATGTAGTGGCCCGGATCGGGGAACAAATGGCGATCATAAAGTGGATCTCGCTCAGGTCTAGCAACCTGAGACCAGATTACGTACACCACTTACACCTAGTCGCACGCGATACCCAGATGCAGACCTAGAGCTTTTAAAACGGACGACAGTGACATGCGAGTCCCTTCAGATGGAGATTCTTCAGCTACAGGTAAAGGTTGGCAGTCTCATAGAAGAATCACCAGACAATCTCAAAAGGTAGTCACCAAGTCTGTAGGGCTGCAATATTTCTCACGACAGGATACCCCGTCTAGCCCTGTTCCAGGGGGCGCGAAAGAGGCAGGGGAAATGGCAATACCACCTTCCTCACGGTGATGAACAGAGGCGCCTTGGCGGAAGAAGCTGGAGCAGAAGAATGAACAAAAATCCACGAGGAATGGCAGAAGAGATGGAAAACGTATAAACACGGGCGGTGTACAAAAAAAATTAATATTGGTTATTCGACCGTGGACAAAGAGGAAATTCGGGCAGGTGATCTTCTATCTAACTCAATTCCTCTCTAAACACGGGTAGTTTCGTATGTGTTCAAGGACCCATTAATCTGTTCCTTGACCCCCTTCGGGGGTTCAAGGAGAAGCTGTAATACGGCTGTGGAGGTGCCAAGTGGCAGAAAACGGTTGGTTTATCGACTCAACGATCGACAGGCGCGCGATTTACAAACTGTTACACATTTATATGTTGTGAATTTATACATTAGATATAGAACTTTGCGCGGATAAAAGCTATTTCGTGTTTGAACAATTGGCGAAGCAATTGATATTACGGAATCATACAAAACAACATAGATGCAATTGCGAATGATCAGACACATATGTGCGAATAATTAAAACGCATATTACAAAATTATAAGTTTGTGCGCAGTTTGTAAATCGCGCGCATGTCGATCGTAGAGTCGATAAATTACGTTTAGCCGGCCCCTGCCCCTTGGCATCTGTACAGTCGTATTCAAGCGTCTCCTTGTCCTCCTGTAGGGATGTTGGAATAAATTAATAGGTCCTTGTGCCCCTCTACACGATGAATAAAGTAAACTTTTTGCAGTGCAAATACTGCAAATAGGCTCAGGACGATGCAGAGCATACGTTCTTTGTGTGTGCACGATGAACGGGGCAGCGAGCAAAACTGGAGATAGAGGTAAGAGTAATGAAGCCCGATAACGTGATAAAATTAATCGCCACAAACAAGGATAACTAGTGTAGGATCAGGACTCCTCCATAACATAAAATAGGCGTTTGTGGGATAATTTGACCGGAGGGCCTGGGTAGCTTAGTGGTCAGAGCAGTCGCCCGGAAAGCGAAAGGTCCCGGGTTCGAATCCCGGTCTAGGAACAACCCGACGGCCCAATTTTTTCCGCGCGCCTACACTAGCGACTGCTGACGTGCTATGTCACAAACGTGCTACAAAGCAAAAGAGCGGATGGATATCGGAACGACTGAATAAACGCAATAGCGAACAACACTAATGAAGAGTGTAAAAGGATATGGAAACAAACGAAAAGGACTAGATGCAGGACATGCATAGACAGTTGCCCAGCCTGAAGTAATGTGTATAACAATTCCAGGCTGGGGGGCGGGCACAGGAAGATATATGTTTAGTAAGTAGTGTGACGTACACCGGCTCTACGCTTATTGAAAAGAGAAATTAAGAAACAAACCAGAGCAAAATGTAACTTCTGCATGCCAGTTGCCCTAATATTAGGTCAGCGATAGTGAAAGGGAAAAACTCAAGGACCCAGTAAACAGGAAATTAGGGGAACCAAGCGCCCAAAAGTCTAGACCCATGACATTGTATCTTAATACCAAACGGCGACAAGAAGTTCCTAGAATGCTCACAGGCACCTATTCATTGTCGACGCCTAAGACTCTAGAACCATCAGATAAACAGAAACCTAACGCACATGCCACAGACGCACGTGCAAGACCTCGTCATACCCTTGGAATTTTTAGGCTAAGGCGGGGTAGAATTTAGACAATATATATTATATCGGTGCTTTTGGGCACGGCCATCACTACTATTCGAGTTTTCATTACGGTTAAACGCGACAGTAACGCTCGCGACAATAACGCTCGCGACAGTAACGCTCGCGACAGTCTCGATCTCCCTGCGCTTAAGTTTTAACTAGTAAGATTCGATCATTTGTATAAAAATTCTTAACCGAGTTGTTCTCCATCCAGACACAGAATCCTAAGATATCCTTGAGTTTTCTGAGGCGCATTCACTTGCGTATTGAAACCTTTTGAATATCGGAAGGACTTGGAATTTTGAGACAATCCCGGACAATCTAAGGCGCAATCACTTGCGTATCGAAAGCCCTGGAGAATCTGAATTTCTGAATAACTTTTTATAATAAACTAAAGAAAACAATAAAAGCCTTTATTGCGGAAGAAGATTTTGTTGATATCCTTCTTCAACCTCAAAAATTCCCTCAACGTGTTAATTAATTTGCCTCATCCCAGGGGAGTGTCACGTAGACACGCTTGACCCGAAACCGTAATTTTCTTTATCATAAAATCTGGGTAAATAAATCGGGAAGACGCAAAACCGCGACTTAACTTTGACATTCGCGGATAGTGCGTGACAGTAGTAAAGGCGGCTGTTATCGAGTCTCACACTCTAAGGAACAGTACTGGTCCGTAGGTTAGTGCATAAAATGCATTCGGAAACTTTCAAAATGAAAAAAAATGTTATGAAGGAGTTAGCTGAAGACTGCATCTTCGTTGATTACTGATCGCCATATTATAAAACACAAGAATATGTACAATAAAAGAAGCAAATCGAGTTTGAGAAACTGAATAAAGTCTGTCTCGAGCGAAACGAGATGCATTTACTGCAATTTTATGTGCACAAAGTGCATATAAAATAAAGTATTGTAAACACAATAAAACCATAAAATCTGTTCTAATTGTTAGAAATATGTTATACATAACGGAAAATTGGAGTCTCTTTGCATCTGTACCAAATGCAGTTCCCAAACCTATTATTAAGTTTTTGTTTTTTACAGAAATGTAGAAAATACATTTTTGTTTAATCATTACCATAAAGTTACTTTATTTAATACTTTCTAACCAAAATCAATATTTCTCCATTGTCTGAAAAAATAAAGTCCTTATCTAAAAACCGGTCATCTGACCGGTACAAATGCATATACAGGGTGACCCATCTAAAACTTGCACCGCAAATAATTCTGAAATGGAAGGCGCTATTGATATGCGGCTTTCATGGACTTGGATTGTGGGCAAGAGCTCATAGTTTCAGTCCATACACCGATTTTTAAACGTTTTCGAAAGGGTACTTATTTACAAAGGATACAATTTTGACTTGACGATAAATGACTTGCACTAAAATTCTACAAAACACACCAGTGATATTCTAATTTACTGTACTTTCATTTTTTTTTACTATCAATAGGCATTGTTCCATTTAAAAAATCGTACCTTTTAGAAATAAATACCCTTTCGAAAACGTCTAAACATTGGTGTGTATTTTGAAACTACGAGCCCTTGTCATTCATTTCATTCAAGTTCATGAAAGCCGCATATCAATAGCGCCTTCCATTTCAGAGATACTAACGGTGCAAGTTTTAGATAATTCATCCTGTATATTAAATATTGATACATTTAGTATTTATAAATATACAACAAAATCAATAAATGCAGATGGCAGGGAGTCAGACGGAACGATAGTAACGGTGCACAAAACTCCCCAAAGCGATATCCGCCGGACAGTCAGATCGGAAAGGCTACCGCGCGACGAGGCTATTGGCTCCGGTCACATCGCTATGGAGGGAGTAGCCGAATACCTTGGGCACCTAATTCCTGGGCATATACTTCACAGCCTGCCGACCGTTCGGTTTGTGAAAGAGGAAGAGATTCCAGCGGATCGGATGCCTCATCGGTATCAATAACGTGGCAAGATCAGACGTCCTCCCAGGGACGTAAGAGAAGGATCAGCATAACGGAAGACCTGGCTGCCGAGTTCAGTCACATCTCTTTCAAGGCGCTTCACACACAGGCCGTTATGCAGGCGAGATAGCACAGCTCCGCACAAGAGATTTAGGATTGCGGATTGTGGACCAAATGGTGATCGAGGACCGGATCTCCTTCAGGTCCAGCAACCTCAGGTCAGGCTTAGTGCATCACCTGCGGCTTCTTGCACGGGAGACCCGGGCTGCAAGGCTATAGCTCTTGAAGCCGACGGCGGGGTCGGGGGAATCCCTTTAGAGCAGATTCTTCGTCTTCAGGCGGAGATAAGTAGCTTCAGGGAAAAGTTGGCTGCCATAATGAAAAGAGCAACCCCTAAGACTGCGGGGCAGGAGTCTCCTCCGCGATTGGATACCCCCCAAGCAGGAAAAGCGAAAAGAGCAGGAGGGGTGCTAACTTTAGTAACCCCACACCGCAGATCTAAGGTACCTCGTGGGACTGTCAAGGGCGAGAAACGTGGCTACACTGCGCCCGTCCCTCGGGCGGACAGGTCTATGACAACTCCGTCCGGGATGTGGCATGGCCCTCAGTCCCTGCATCAGCTGCAACACGCCATCGTTATGGATGGAGGTGGTGAGCAGGAAGACGAAAAGGGCTCAGCGGTTATCGTCTCTGTAGACGCAGCCACCCGGCCGCCGAAAAAGTGGCAGAAAAACAGAAGGGGGAGGTGCAACTGCAGAGCTTGGCCAGAAACGAGGATCGCACGGCTGGTAAAGATAGCAGCTGTAACCTTGATGGATGCGCAAAGTGTGAAAATAAGGTATGTGCAGACGATGTCCACCACCAAATCTAAAATAGACCTGGCAGAATTAGACCTCCCTGCTATACAAGCCAGATGAGCAGCAACCGGGGTCTGGTGCTCAAGATTTACGGTCCGGAAAGCAGTTCGAAGGCAACCGCTCTGGTCGCACGGATGGCGGGAACTGTGACAGAACCAGAACGAAAGTAGAGCAACTCTCTAAAAATAGTGATGATTAACTGAAGAGGGCTGGGCGATTCGATATCGCCGCGAAATGTGATGCGCGCGATCTCCATGGCCAGCAGTTGAGAGGAGGGACGGTGAAGACCAGGGATCCCGCCCTCTCCCTCTAATAATGGGTCAGTTTGGGCCCAGTACCTACTCGGGGCGTCGAAAGCGATCATCGCAACTAGCCGCATGCTGGTTGAGTGGTGGGCAGAGGCAGGGAAGTCCGCCAGGGTGGAGCCGTTGGCGACTAGCCACCTGCCATCCTTCCGGTGCCTGAATCTAGGTCATACCAGCTTCAGGTGTTCGTATACCACGAATCGCAGCGTACGCTGCTACCGGTGCGGCGGAATTGGTCACCATACCGCGGTGTCCGTTGTGCAGAAATCTTTGACGGAAGGCCGGTCATCGCATCGAACACCACGCTGGCGTTTGTCGCGGAGCCGTAACGCGTAACCTGGTCCACTCAACCTGGTTGGGGGGCGTGCGCGGTCCTGAGGCGATCGTTAGGTTTGGCACGCCGCGCTTCTCCCCTTTTACGTGGATCGAGCGTGATGCAGGGTACGCGGCGGTACAATGGGGAGGCCTCGTGGTGGTGGGCTGTAACATCTCGTCCAACTGCTGTCTCGAAATGTTCAAAATGTACCTGGACGAGGTAAGACGATGAGTTTCCCGATTTGAGGTTTGCTCTGCATTTGTCCTCGGTGACTTCAAGGCCCAGGTCACTACGTGGGGATTCCTCAGGGATGACAGACAAAGGCGGGTGTTACTTGGCTGGGCGGCAGAGGTGGAAATTCACTCTGCTTAATTGGGGCTTCAAATAGACGTGCGCAAAGTGGCAAAGGCAATCCATTGTTGATTTGACGTGTGCAGCCGCTGCCGCTACACGTTGCGTGTCGAGTTGGCAAGTGATAACCGAGATGGGATCCTTATCGGATCATCACTATGTCCTCATAATCGTAGTCGTCACTCGTCGGATAAACTAGACCTAGAACGGCCACACAGCGAGCAACGCACCACCTCCCTTGGCCAGAGGCGGACGGTGGTCGGACGTGATTGCGTAACTATGCAATACGTGCTTTCACGCTTTGCGCAGGTACACTCGCGGCAGCAGCGGGCGGAACCGCAACGAAGTGTGGATTGCCGTGTTGTATGAAGGCTACCTTGAGGTGTAAGGAAGAAGCTTAGCAAGAGATCCTCGGTACTCTAAACAGGAATCCATGGGGCGCTCGTACCATTTGGTAATGGTTATGCTCTGCCCGTCGGTTCCTCCAATAACAGAGTTCTTAGACGCGCAGTTCCGGGGGGGGGGGTCGTCTGGACATTCTTCGCCAATTCTGCTGCGAGAGTATCGCAGTGGCCCCCGTCAGATTCTGTGTCAGACTCCTTCATCTCGTCTAGCAAATTGCTAGACGGCAAGTAGTCACAAGAGCGGATCGGTCCAATACTTCCAAGCGCCTTGGCGCACTACACTGGATTCCAACGGAATTCCCCGAGGCTCTTGGGTGTTGACACAAGGGGTTCTCGGGATCAGAGTAGGGGACACGTATAACATCTGCCTCTGATCTACCCAGTTCCTCTTGCTGTGGCGGCACATTCGTCCGGTCCTGATAAAAAATGAGGGCCCACTCGCCGAGTCTCCCTCTGCATACCTACTGATTTGTCTGCTTGCCGAAGTGAAAAAGCTATTCGAAGACTTTTTGCTTTGTCGGACATCTATCCGACGTAGGCTCCGATCTGACCAAAAACCAGTTTGGCTTCAGAGTTGGCTGCTTGATCCTTAACGCGGTTTTGCGCACTGTAACTTGGTCGTCTCTTGATATCTCTCGATATCATCAACGTATTTAATACCTTGCCCTGAGAGGCCATCCTGGGAAGGCTCTGTTACCATCAGGTGTCAACCTAGCTCTAGGATCTGATCGACAACTATCCGTCGGACAGGAGGAAAAAATACCCGGACAGGTCCGACACGCTGGTCGTGCGGAAAACTCGCTCCGGTGTCCTACACGGATATAGACTTGCGAGTGGATTTTCCTACCGGTTTCAGCCTGACGTGTTGCGCGGATGACACGTTAGTGCTGGTCACCGAGGAGAAATACAGACGAACGCGCCACCTCGCCAAATGTGAGATGGCCTTCGTCGTCCGAAGAATAGAAAAGCTGGGTCTCTACGTATCTCTCTACAAAACGCAGGCGTTACAGTTTTACAATCCCCTGCGCCATGGTAGGGCCGCTTAGGTCCTGGTTCCAGGTAGATTAGACCTGTATCGAGCTGGACTGCGGGATGAAGTACCTAAAGCTTAGCTTAGATAGCCAATGGCGTTTAGCGACCCATTTCTATCGCTTGGCCCTCCGAGCAGAAGGGATGGCTGCGTGACTTGGTCACTTCCTTCTAATCCTCGGAGGGGCCAAAAAAATTGTCCGCCGCCTATATGTAGGGCTCTTGCGGTTTGCCGCTCTTTACGGAGTAGGTTCATAGTGAAGTAGGTGCGGACGTGTCATTGTCAGCCATTGCCAGCGCAATACTGGTCAGCAAACAATCCTGATGCCGCGGCCGCCTTCAGCGAACAGGAAATGCTGCAAAAGGAGTCCCCGGAGCATGTCCGTGAGAGCGCGAATCCTGCGCACCGAAAGGTGGGTTGGAGGGCCAGAAGTCCAGACGCTCTCTATCGCTTTCATTAATCATTTTCTAAGTGATGCCACTAGGGAGGAGTTCATTCATACAATGAGCTTCCGATTGCACCAGTGGCATCACTGCGGGTTGCAGGCGGTTGGAATGGTGGGTGGGGTCGCCATTGTATGCAACTTCGCAACGTGGGTAGTGATAGAGGGCAGTCGCACAGGGCTGTTAAAAGAGAGTTGTGCTAGGGGGTCCTTAAGACCCTCTCCCAAAGTATGGGCGCCATTTAGGACCGCAACGCTGGGGGTACCATAATGTGTTGTAGTTCCCTATGTCCCCAGTGAAGCGGGGAGTTTATGAAGATTTCCCTCATGTAAAAAATAGATGGCAGCAGCGTGATACCATGATTGTCCATCGTATGTGAAAGAAATATTGAAAAGAATTACTTTTTTCTATTGGATATACAACTTTTCTTCTGCCGGTTGTCTTGCAAAATTCGAGGCTTTATTGTAAAAAACTAGTTATATATTTATGATTCAAAGTATTGCCCATCGCTTGCTACTACTTTCTTCAATCTTTCGGGCAGCGTACAAATCTCACGTTAAAAAAATTGGTCATCTTTTCAAGCGATTTATTACTTACTGTTAACGTCATGTATAGGAAAACGGCGGAAGCAAAGTTTTACTCCTATTATTCTATACAATTTTTTTATGTTTTATTGCATATTTCCAAAAACGCAACCGTAACGTAACGTGAGTTACCTTCTGTACTTTTATATCTTATCGTTGATGTATACAGTTATGCATTTTCGATATTCTTTTACATTTTTTCTTCTTTTGTTGAAATTAAAATTATCATTATTTCTTAATCATGTCTCATTTTAATACAAAGGCTATTTCAATTGCGAAGTATTGTACATTTCTATGTTGCCCCAATATAAGCAACAGTAATTAAGACATACGCTTAACAATAATTCCGAATATTCTGAATTTTGATGGGCGTAATATGCCTGTGAAAGATTTTTTATATAATGATATTATAATCGTGATCTTGTCGAGCAGGTTATCTTACTAGATGTCGAGATAAAGAGAACAATGCTTGTGTATTTTTTCCGAGGTTTCGACTCTATTACGAACCCTCTTCAGGAGTATATTATAAGCTGAATATGACAAAAGTACATAATATTGCATAATATTGAAATATAAAGTGTTGATAAGTAAATCTATGTTATATTCTAAAGCTATATAATTAAAAAGTAGAAAACGTTATGGATCAGGCTAGAATAATTTACATTAACGCTCAGAGTGGATAACATGATGAGAAAAACACATGTGATTTTTAAAAACGTATAATGAACTGATACATTGAATATACATTGCATAATTGTCTAAAGAAATACTGTTATATTCTGAAATTATGTGCGAACGGATATGGGGAAAAAAAGGCATCCAGGGTAGGCCTTATTTTATCATATGACGAACATAATTGTAAGTTTGTTTTTTCGGCCTCTGATTACTATGTTGTCCTTACATGTGTGTGTATATATTGATGGGAAAATGTATAAAAATTGTAGAGATAACCCATTTTTTTTTATTTATAAGTGAGAATATGCAATGTTCTTATTTGAACAGAGGCCACCAGGAGACTGTTGGCAGGCTTATTTCAAAAGTAACGAGTAAAGACATCTATAGGTATGAAAACATTAAATTGGCGAGTGCAGAAAGTATGGAGACGAAGTGAACTTGGCGGGAAAATTTAAATCTAAGAATGAAGGGATGTATTGGAGGAATTATTTTATTTTAGGTTACTTAAGGAGACTATTGCATGAGGAATTTAAGTTGATTGGGGTTCCTGGTCAAGGATGATGGCATTGTCAAAATCTATATGGTGGTCAGATTCAAGATGATGTTTGCTCTCCGATACGGATTGAACATTTTCTTTTTGTTTGACCAATGTAACTGTTATTACAATCTTTGCACAGGATTTTGTATAGCATATTTTTTCTATCGTTTTTCTTTTCTTTATCTTTCCCAAGTATTATAATATTGTTAAGCTTTTTATTAGGTATATAAGCTGTGTTATATTTGTAGTTTTTAAAAATGTTGCTGATTCTCAGTGAAATGTTGCTAATATATGGTATAGGAATAAAATAATTGTTATCCTGTTTATTGTTGTCATTGTTATCGTTATATTTATTTGTAGTAGTATATAGAATTTTGTTTAGGCGGGTTTTTATCGTATTGTTGATTATATGTGTAGAGAAGTTATTACTTTTTATAATATTTTTTATTAGGTCTAGGTTTTTATTATGAAAATCCGTATCGGAGAGCAATATAGCAATATAGCAATATGTCTACCATGGATATGTTCAAGCCTAGTTTTTGAGAGGAATGATGATGCGAGGAGAATTTTAAATGCTATCCTGAAAAGGTGGGACCATAGTACCAGTTGAAACCGGACACACCGTTTACCTTACGCATAATAAACACCTCTAGGAAATTAATCTGAGCCTGTTGTATTTCGATAGTAAATTTTAGTCGAGAGTTGTCTGAATTGAAGTGAGCCAGAGTGATTTGTATTGATTCTGAGTGTATGCAAGTGATTATATCGTCCACATAACGGAAGTAAAGGGTAGGGTGGAATAAACGTTTTCTAAGGATGGTTGTCTGTAAGTCGTCCATTACTATATCATCTAACACCGAGAATAGTGGTGAACCCATAAGTGAACCGTTTGTTCGTTTGTAATATCCCCGGTGTTAGCTGAAATTACATTGAAATAAAAACTTTATAGCATAACGTCACGTTTTCTGCCGATGAAAGAACTATCATATCGGAAATTAAGCGTAAAAGACAAGACTATAAGTATTGCAACTGTCACTTTACAGAATTAATGTATTAGATTTCATATGGTAATGTTTTCTTTTCATTCAAAAGTAACGGAATCCAGGAACTTTAAACAAAATCTGGCTAAAATTTTTTTTACTTATAATACTCTTGCTATACTATTTTCAGGAAGAAGTATTAATAATCGCAACTCTATGCGACAAAATTTGATGCTACAAGCAACCTGGAAATGGAAGGTTTGTTGCCGAAATTACTTACTGTAGTCGGATTATACATTGCAGAGGCAGTGGTACCTGTTAATGACCAAGAGATGTTTGATGTACTTACCATAAATACAATAGACAAGGATATAGAGGATAAGATTCCGTCTCAAAAAATTTCTCTTCGATTACCATAACCTTCCAGAGAAGCAGGAATATTTCGATTCTGATTCTATCTCGCAAAAAAGGTTTCCGGAATTATCGCAAAATTAAGACTCAATCATTTAAACAAGGGAAGAAATGATCATGTAATAAATTTAATTGAGTAATTGTCGGAGCATTTTTATTTAAATGATGGCAAATTATTCGCAATTCCGTATGTACAGTATAAAGGTCCAATCACATACAGTCAAGCCTCTTTTTGTGTGATCTTTTTCTACGCAATTTTTCTATATGTGGTATATGAATATGTATAGAGTTCTGTACACCATTATAAGTTTGTTGCGAGGTTAGGTCGATCTGAACAATGTTGGCACCACTTTTTTTTTATCAGTGTGTATATACGTATTACATCAGCTAAATTCATTAGGCATGCTTTATGTTTTTATATATTGCATTAGCCAATTACAATACATATTACACCATTTAATAACATTAGTTAATTACCTTAATTAATTATTCTTATATCTTCAAGTGATGAAAGCGATAACAAATCAGTTCATCGCAAGAATATGTGCGTTTTGGACTACGACGAGTAATATTGTGGGGATTTGATCAGATGGTGGTTGCATTCAAGTTTTTTTTCGTGAACAAATTAGATTGATAAGTAAAAATGCTTTATTAATATTAATATGATACAATATTTACACTCTTATTCTATACGCTAGGTCTTTACTCCCGCTCTCTGATTCTAATTCTTCTCTCTCTACTGTGCTCTATGTATTCCGCACTGTAACTCTGTTCTGCTCTATATGACTCTCTGTAACTAACTCCCTGACACTCTTCTAGGTTACGCTCTTCTTCCTTAGTGTCTCTATATGCACTTCCTCTCATTCGTACAGGTTCCAACACCCTTCGACCATGCGTATTCTTCAAATCTATGCATCACCTAAAACTAAGCCATGCACTCTGTCCCAATCGCTCTTCCTTCATCGCCTTACAGTCCAAATACTCTTTCATTCACCGCACGCACTTATACTCTTTCAAATATTTATCTACTCTCAGGCCAGACTATTTTCATATTCCTATAATATTCAGTTGTGTACATTTTAAAAATTTCTCTATGTTTCAACATGTAATTCAATTATTTATTTAGTTTGGAAAGTACTTTCTCGCTATTTCGTAGAGTTTTGAAATATTTTCTAAGTAAAACTTCTTTTATGCGGTCCCTATCTACCGCACAAAAACAAGTTAGACTGTACCAATTAATAAGCAACAATACCGATTTCCTTTCTTACGTAAGAAATATTAGCTAAGCAAATTTTGATCACATCAAAGAATGGTCTAACAGCACCTCTTAATTTTACGTACAATTCTCTTATTTATATGCATATATACATATATATGTATACATTCTTCACTATCATTTAGAGTCATAAAGATTTTTTGAAAAATTGTCTTGAGGACGTACTAGTGTTCGAAACGTCGACATTTTCTAACGAAATTTTTAGCACGTCATGATGTGCAAGTTTATAATTTTTTTTTTTATTTCTTTACATATATATTTGTGACAGGAGTATATACATACACGCCCAGTTCGGATAAGTTACCCTTTTATGGTCAGGAGTGAAGGTTTAATGCAACGATTTCAAGCAAGGTTGTAAACGTGTTGCTAATCAAGCGCATACCCGTCGTCCTCATACCAGCGTAACTAATGAAATATTACACGTCTTTGTGAGCTTATGAAACGAGGTTAACGCTACACAGTGCTTCAAATTTCGAAAGAACTTGGTGTCAGCTGTGGAAGTACCAAGACATTGGAAACAGTAGAACTTCAGAAAAATGTCAGCTCGTTGATTTCAAAAGCTGCTGAATGATGATCAAAAAGCTGCACGAGTTCGCATTTTTCACTTGCTTCAAACTCGTTTTAAATAAGCAGAAAGGAAATATTTTTTGCATAAAATTGTCACCTGTGACTAGACATGGATACAACATTACACCCTCGAATCAAAATGTGCAAGCATGGAGTGGAGAAGCAAAAACGCGAAGAAAACTTCGTGCAAGTCAAAACTCAATTGTCTGCGGGGAAACTGATGACCACAGTTTTTTGTAACTGAAGCAGGTTCCTACTAATGGATTTCTTACACGAAGGTCGGACCATCAATGCAACCTATTATTACGGTGTCTTGGATCAAATTAGATTTCAATATTAAAGCAAAAGACGAGATTACTCATCCGCGAGATGTCGCAACCGTCCCATATCCTTTAACGAGAACGGAATGGAAAAAAAAGTCATTTTTGAAGACCAATCTAATGTTAATGTCAAGAAGTTCAAGGAGAGATCGATGGTTAACCGCTCTCTCGGATTGATATTCCGGAGGATATCGCAGAAGTCCTAAGGTTGAGTAGTAAATTTATACAATTTTAAAGATATACCTTGTCTGGATATAATCAACGAATTAAAGTCTAACATAAATGAGATCGGAGAAAGTAGCAGACCTCGGATCAGAGAGAGGAGGAGGGGAGATGGAGAGGGAGAGAGAGAGGGGGGAGAGAGAGAGAGACCAACATCTTACTAACATCAATAGAAAAATAAATATTGGACTGAGAAAACACAACATGTTCGTTAAAAAAAACAAATATACAATCATCATAAGTAGACCACATATAAGCAATGTAACGGGAACAGTACTTCAAAAACGCAAGCCTGATGTTATCGGACAACGATACATACTCAATGTTAGAGAAAAAACCATCAAAAGAAGCACGCAGAGAATTTCTGACAATGATCAATAGATGGAGTCAGTAATACGTCAGTCTGGATATTTACAATGGATAAAACCGAAAGTCATTGTTATCTCGGGTTCATGCTCCATAAAATAGATATTCCTCTTAGATTTATAGTATCGCACATAAATACGTTCGCGCATAAATTATAGTACGCGCATATATATTAGGTGAGCCGAGGAAAACAAAATCAAGCGAAATTCTGCAACTGTTTCTTCACTCGGAAGGCTGAATAACGAGTCGTTTTTGGATCGATTAGTGACGGACGATGAGAAATAGGCCTTCTACAACAATGTTCAGCGCAAACGGACATGGAAACAGTCAGGAGAGCATGGTGACGCAATGCCAAAGGCCAGTTTGCACCCGATGAAGGTGATGCTCTCTGTTTGGCGGTATTTCAAGGGCATAATCTATTTCCAGCTTCTCCACGTTGGCGAAACGATTTTTTCGGACAAGTACTGTCGCCAATTAATCAATCTAAATCGAGAAATCAAAGAGAAACATCCGATTTTGTCAAATCGCAAGGGAGTTGTCTTTCATTACGACAACGCCAGACCACACGTTTCGAAAAAAACGCTGCGCAGACTGAAGAGCTTAAAATGGGATGTCCTAACGCATCCATCGTATTTTCCTGATATTGCACCATCTGACTATTATTTGTTCCGGTCATTGCAAAATTATTTAAATGGAAAAAACGTTGACATCGAGGCATCCGTATACTGCCAAAACGTTGGGAAAAGATTATAGAAAACGATGGAGAAATATCATTGATTGAATAAAGATTTTTGTTTGCCTAATCACTGTGTGACTTTTACTTACAAACTCCGCACAAACTTTTGCACTCACCCAATATATATATACAGTCTGTGTAACATATAACAGTCTGTGTTGAGAGTGAAGGAAATCGCGGTCTGCTTGCGAGGAGGAAAATAAGAGTAACGCGGAAAGAAACGGCGGACGTCAGTCATCGTCTAGTCTGGGCAAGAGCACGACTGTAATCCTTGGAATATATCGCATATTGTTTGATTTAACTTACTCCTGTGTACATAATTCCATCATCATCGGAGAGGGATCCTCTTGTCAGAAGATGTCCGTTTGGAAGACTCCGAGATCGCAAGGGTAGGGATTCCATATTTTGGGGCTCGTGCGATATCATTAGGAGGATAAATAAAGATTAACAAGTGCAGTAAAAAACCGAAAAGTGACGCGTGCGGAAAGTGAACCGCGCGCAGAAAAGTTAACAAGGGTAACAGTGAAAGTAAGTGATGAAGTTGAGAAAAAGGCCCAAGTTAAGACAAGAGAGAAAGAAAATCAGGAAAAGCAAGAAAGCGAACAGGAAGAGCTCGACAAAACGATAGTCGAAAATACGTCACAAATACGACAGCGTCCAGAACGAGGAGTGGAATGGGCCGGCGAAATAGACAAAGCTATAAATTACACATACGAGCAGATCGAAGCCACGGGGGTAATGGAATTAAAAGAAGCAGCAAAGAAATTGAGATTATGCACCAAAGGTAACAAGCAGACGTTAAGAGATCGCTTAAAATATGCGTTAAACGTAGAAAAAGTCGAAGATAGCGAAGAAGAAGAATCCGAGCGGGAGGAGAATGCCGAACTGCGGAGCGAATGGCGACAAAGCAATAGAAGAGGACAGATTGACGCAGTCACACGACAAGTCGCATCGTCCACTGTAAAGGACGTCCAAGACAGCCCAGCACATTTCAGCAGAGACTACAAGCTCTCGATCGATCACTGAGTCAACGATTTTGAAGATACAATTGAACTGTTGGGGTGGAACAAGTTGCAGGAATTCATCTACGGTAAACGCATCCTGAAAGGATCGGTGAGGCAGTTCATTATCTTCGAGAGAGAACTCAAGACATGGGACTGTCTATAGCGAAGATTACTCAAAGAATTCAAGGTCGAAGTAAACCCAGCGACGATTCTTTCACAGCTATTTAAAGGCAAGCAGCAACCGAATAAAAGTAGCTGTATGTACATTTACAGTATGCAGGAAATCGCGAATCAGGGCAACATCGAAGATATAGCTCTTCTTCAATATATTGCTGACGGCTTGCAAGGCGAGCGTTGGGATAAAGAAATATTGTACGGATCTCGAGCATTGACAAAATTAAAAAGAACGCTGAAATATTCGATAAAATAAAGGAAAGCACCGGACACGGTACGCGTAATAAACGAGACGAATAAGAGAACCGAATAAAAATAAGAGACCAAACACGATTATGCAACATGTCCAAATATAAATAAGGGCCTTAAGTGTTTTAATTATAATTGTTTTGGCCATATAGCGCCAAACTGTAATAAGGTAAAACAGCCAGACAGGAAGATATCGAACGTTAATTCTATTCATACTTTCCCCGATAAAATCGCACTTAACACGTTGACTGCCGCGCGATTTTATAAGGAAATCCCGTTCACGCCACGCGCGTTGGTATCGTAGTACAGCAATGCGAAGTGCACTACTAGCATATTAAAGTTTACTCGATGCAAGTGTTTAGGACCATTCTTTTTTATCGTAGTAGAAGATATTTATGTTTGGAAGGAAACGCTTATATGGACATTCATCTAACACGTTATGCGCGCAGTCTGTTTTGTCTTGCTTATCGTTTAGAGCGCTAGATAAATCGTTTTGCGGCTGGGACTTTGCTTAGGTTACTACAAAGTAATAGAAAACACTTTAAAAATGTCTAATAATAAAAAACAGTTAGAAATGTCTAGTAATACAAAACACTTTCGAAATATCTTACGTGATGCATTTTCGGAATGTTTTACGCATATTCATTCACTCCTTTATGGTTCTTGGCCCAGTGCAGACAAAAATCATATCTTAGGCCTCAAAATGTCAGGTGAAGAGTGTGAAAGTGACAATAGTGAAATTATTTTTGCTAAAAGGCAGCATAGAGTGAATATGTTTTAATATGAACCTAAAGTCTGCGGCCGGTCCCTGCGGACCGGCCTGGCCTCAATGGAAGGTGTAACACCGGTCCCTAGGGACCGCTGTGGCGTTTAACGTGTTAAGATCAACGGCTTATCCACATATGCACTGTTAGACACAAGTAGAGAAGTAGGTGTTGTAAACTCGGACGTATATGAAACCATAGGAAAACCTTATCGCTGTACGAGACCACTCGGCAGTTTACGGGATTTGGTAATGCGATAACGAACCCGGCTGACAAATTCCAGCAAAGATAGAAATTGGAAACGACGCGTACGAGACCGAAGTGTTTGTAGTAAGCCGATAGGATGTGCACGACGAAGTTTTTCTAGACGCACGACGACGTTTGTATAAAGGAAGAGCGAGTAGAGATAAGGTGAGCAAACGGAGAATCGAGTAATGCAGGCGAAGAAAGAACCGGTACAGGCGAGCAGCGAAAGCAAACGTCGAAACGCCGACTTATTGAGAGAAATAATCGATAAAGAATCAAAAGAAAGCGGTGACAATGTTAATAAAATGATGCGAATAAACTGTATAGAGACGGACAAGATCGACGTTGGACAGCCTTACGATACGCACATAAAAAGACTGATACACGATTACTGATGGATGATATACCGATTTTTTTCAAAACTAAGATGCCTAGCTGTTAAAGATAAGCAGATAGTATCGCAGCAAGTAGATAAATGGTTGAAAAAAGGAATAATCAAACCAAGCACGAGTGAATAGAGTAGTCCCAAAGAAAGACGGGACGTATAGGATTTGCATAGACTATTCCATGCGAAACGCAAAGATAATAAGAGATCGATTCCCAAAGCCTTTAATTGACGACTGTCTTGATGCTTTAACTCGAGCAAAGCTGTTTTCCGTAATTGATCTTAAGAATGGAGTCTTCCTTGTTAGAACCGCAGATGATAGCAAAAGGTTTACGTCCTTTGTTACCCCAGACGGGCAGTTTAAATTCCTCAAAACACCTATTGGGTTATGCAACAGCCCTACTAGTTTCTTACGGTTTATCGGCAAAGTCTTCGGTGATATAGTAAGAAAAAAGGTGGTATTAACTTACGCGGATGATCTTATCATTTCGGGTGTCGACTGCGAGGACGTATGTAAAAAATTAAAGGAAACGTTGAAGGTCGCAGCTCAGAACGGGTTGATTATAAATTGAAAGAAATGTAAATTTCTCCAAGAGAGTGTGAGTTTTTAGGGCACCTAATACAAGATGAGAATATTCACCCATCACCGACAAAGATAAGGGCAGTGCAGAGATTTGCGAAACCAAGGAATAGGAAGCACATGCAAAGTTTTTTTGGTCCTGACCGGATCTTTCGGGAAATTTATCCAATAGCTTTTATTTTCAGAACAGCTGAAAGAAAGTCATTTTCAGAATTAAAGCATCTTTTGTCTAAAGAACCGGAACTTCGTATTTACGATCTCGAAGAGATAACCAAACTGTACACGCATGCCAGCATTGAAGATTTAGCTGCCGTGTTGCTCCAACGATACGACCATGAGAAATAGTATTAACCGGTATATTATATGAGCCACAAAACATCGGAAGCCGAAAGAAAGTGTCATTCATGTGAGCTAGAGATTTTGGTGATAATAAAGACAGTCCAAAAATTCAGAGTTTATTTGTCAGCGGTTAAATTTAAATTGTATTTTTGTCAGCGGTAATTTAAATTGTAAGATGAAAATGTAATCGTCTTACCTACGTGAATGCAAACTAATATGATTCGAAAGTTTCACGAGAACGGGCATTTTGCAGTACGTAAAGTGGCTGACATGATAAAGGAGGAATACTACATACAAAACCCAAATGAAAAAATAAAGAGAGTTATCAACTGCTGCATAGTATACTTCGTGCGGCGTTTACGTCGATAGATTTTTTTAATTATTGCCCGAAAGAAGGGATTAAACATATTTTAACAACTACTGGTGTTCCAAAGGGAAACGGCCAAGTCGAGTGCATCAATCGTATCTTTATTGCGGTTTCAACTAAATTGTCGATAGAAACGCCGGATGAATGCTATAAAATGTAAATGCAGTTGAAAGGGGAATCAATAGTACTTAGCAGCGTAGTATTGACACATTTCCCTTCGAAGTTATGTTTGGAGTGAAGATGAGGCAGCGTAAATGTACCTCCATTCTGGAACTAATACAGAAAGAGGCGATAGCAATATTTACCGACGGACGCGTAGAATTAAGAAAAGTAACGAAAGAATCTCCGTTACAAATCCAGGAGGAAAACCGACACAAACATAATCGTAGCTGTACAAAAGTGAATGTTTATAAAGAAGGCGATATAATTCTAATGACACGTACCCAGTTTAGCACGAGGCTAAAAGTTCACAAGAAGTTCTTGAGACCGTACAAAGTGACTAACTGTAACGGAAGGAATAAATACGAAATGATCGTGTTGGCGAAGGTGAAGTACCAAACATCACTACGTCCGCGACTGATTATATGAAAACGTATAGCGACTGCCCTTCGGGGTCCGAAGAATTCGTAACTGAACCAGGTTACACACACAAACACACACACACGCACGCACACACGGCTCAGCTATTATGGGCCCCTGTCCAGGGCTACGGATTAGGAGTAGGAGCTCCGAAAATAAACCAACGATGGAAAGTACATTAAACAGCAATATACCCTAGGTAGGTTAACTCCCATGTGAGGTCAATCCTACCACCGGTTCTGATCGAGTGAAAGCCTCGGTGGCCGGTGCTGGCGCACGGGATTCTGGGGCGCCAAAATGTACGAAATTCAAATGCTGGGAGAAGGTACTCCGGATCAAAAACCACATGAAAGTTCTTGCACAGACAAGAGGCCATAGAAAAGCTTCTCGAAATGCTGGAGGACAAGCAACAGCGAACAGTCAACAACAATATGCGTGGCCTCGCGAGAAAGGTAAAAATAGCGCTCAAGAGCTTCAAAAGTGTAATGTCAAAGGAACAGGCTGCCAAGGTACCTGTGCATACTAATCCTCGGGCACGGGAGCTATCAGGTGTTAGGAAAGAGCTGCATTTCGCGCCAGCAGGAAAACCCCTACTGAATCCTACTGAAGGCACGCTAAAGAGAAGGGCAGGGTCACCGCCCAGCACCGAGACACCTCGAGGTAATAAACGAGCAAACCAGCAGAAAATGGTACCCCCTATTGAGCAGCACCAGGGATCGCCGAAACAACGTGGTACAGCGTCACCTACAGTGCGACGGTAGCAACCTGCCCGTGACCAAAGGGACGAAAGAGAATTCGAGGATAGCCAGGCCTGGAAAAAGGTGCAGAAGAAAAAAAAGGAAGTCAAGAAGACAGTGGAGAAGATACGAAGACCACGGTTCTTGCCAAATGCACTTCTGGTAAGTGCTAAACCAGAGAAATCCTACGCGGACATCCTTAAAAAGGTCAAAAAAGAAATGCCTGGAAAGGACATCGAAGATAACTTCGAGAAAATGCGCAGACCGGCTTCTGGTCAACTACTGATCGTATTGAACAGAAAAGTAAGTGATAAGATGGGGCCTCTCCGAAAGAAAATGGAAGAGATACTGAAAGAAGAAGCTGATATCGTGTGCAGGACTCAAGACCTCGACCTTCAAATTAAAGATATTGAGAAGACAACCTTCAAGGAAGAGCTACGAACGGCACTTCAAAAAATGAACAATGATGACGTTGTTGTAAAACCCGAATCAATAAGGTCGCTACGAGTGGCATATGATGAAACCCAAACTGCCTGTGTCAGACTACCGGTCGAGATTGCGCACAAGGCAATCGGAGACAGGGGTAAAATCCGGATTGGTCTTGTCAACTGTAGGATAAGAGAAGTCAACCGACCTCTTAAGTGCTACAGATGCTGGCATCCTGGACATATAGCGAAGAAATGCACGAGCAAAGTGGATCGATCCAAACTCTGTATGATATGTGGTGGATCTGGGCACAAGGTTGCAGAATGCAACAAAGAGATACACTGCGTCCTATGCGCTGAATCAAAATAAGCAGAGCACTGCAACACGTGGCTGGTAGTGCCAGATCTGCTGCTTTTAATCAGGCTAGCGGAAAGAGGACAAGATCAAAATCTAGAAGAATTAAAAATAGATGTGGCTATAATAGCTGACCCATATAAGGCTGGAGTTACAGAAACGTGGGCTACTGACGTAACTGGAGAGGCAGCCATCTGGCAATGCGGAAATTTTCCGCCTCAGGACATAGTTGATAGCACACAAAGTGGCTATGAAAGAGTAAAATTGGGTGGCATACATTTCTACAGCTGCTATGCACCACCGAGACTAGATAAAGGGCCAGGTCAATTTACGGACCTCCTGGACAGACTAGACAAAGACATCAAGGAGCATTCCCTTTCAATTATCGCAGGAGATTTCAATGCATGGGCCGTAGAATGGGGCAGCAAGTGGAACAACAACAGAGATGATGAAATGCTAGAAGCGATGTCCTGCCTTGAGGTAGAGCTACTCAACACAGGCTCTATGCCAACGTTCAAAAGGAACGGAGGAACATCAATTGTTGTCCTCATATATGTCAGTACTGGCTTATTGCGACAATGTACAAATTGGAGGGTGAACGACATCTTCAACCTGAGCGACCACCGAGTGAACACCTGGGAGATAAGAAGGACAGGGATACCACCAGGAAAGACGAACGCACTAGGATGGAAAACAAAAGAATTCGACTCCGAGCTCTTCAGAGCTGTACTAGATAAGAGGTCGCATTAGTGCTCGTAACGCTGAAGAAAGAGCTGAGAAGGTCATGAAGAAAGTCGATAGGGCTTGTGCTGCAACGATGCCGCAAAAGGGCACTAAAAACAAGCACGCACCGGTATACTAGTAGAGTAAGAACATCGCTACCATCCGAAAGGAGTGCATCTGAGTAAGAAGGGCGGTAACACGCGGACGGAAGAAAGGCAGAAACCTCATAGAGCTGCAAAGCCAGTACAACAAGGCCCGTGCAGAACTGGTCAAAGCTATCAACAACAGGAAGAAGCAATGCTGGAAGGAGCTCCTTGAAGAGGTGGATGGTGACCTGTGGAGGAGGCCCTACAAAACCGTTATCAAACGGCTAAAGAGCCAGGTAACAACATCACCAATCTGTTCAGCACTATTCAAGAAGGTAGTAGAAACGCTGTTCCCACAGCGGCCTAGCTGCGATCTCCATATTGCACAAAACGAGAAGGAGGTGATCCTGCCCGTGACTAGAGAAGAATTGAACAAGCCATGTGCGAAGGTAAAAAACGCGAAAGCGCCAGCGTTGGATGGTATTCCGAACGTAGCACTCGAGGAGGCTATAAATTCTGCGCCGGACATGTTCCTTAACATGTACAACAGATGTCTTCAAGAAGGGTTTTTTCCTAGTAAATGGAAACTGCAGAGGCTGGTTCTTCTCCCCAAGAGGAAAAAGCCACCGGAAAAACCGTCATCATACCGTCCACTCTGCGTGCTTGACACAGCAGGAAAAATCCAGGAGCGCATAATACACCGAAGAATGGAAGAAGTATCAGAGGGACACCTGTCAAAGAACCAATTTGGATTCCGAAAAGGCCGCTCGACGCTTGACGCAATAGATCTAGTCTCCAGTATTGCGAAAGAAGCAACGTTCAGCGAAAGATGAAAAAGAAGCAATATTGCTTAATAGTAGCACTAGATATTAAAAATGCCTTCAACTCAGCACTAGCGAAGATGAAGGTTCTAGGGTACCAACATAAAATGGTGTCCAGCTATTTTTCAGGTAGGATTCTTAAATACGATACGGAGGAAGGGCCGAAAGAGTACCAAGTTACCGGAGGGGTGCCTCAAGGCTCAGTACTTGGGCCACTCCTATGGAATATAATGTATGACGGCCTACTACGGCTTAAGCTACCAAGAGCAGTTACGCCAGTAGCGTTCGCGAACGACATTGCTCTAGTAATTGTCGGTAAATACACGGAAGACATGGAAAACCTCTTTAATGTCTGCGAGATACCAAGAATACCTATATTATCTAGGACAAGATCTCGCGAAGCATAAAACGGAAGATGTTCTAATAACAGGCAGAAAGTTATTCGAAACGATTACACTGCGCATCGGACAACACAACATCACATCCCAGCCGTTCATCCGATATCTGGGTGTGATGATCGATGCCCGACTAAATTACAAGCAGCAGGCGGAACACGCTACCAGTAAGGCGGCGGCGGTAGGATCAGCCCTGTCGAGACTCATGCCGAATGTGGGACGACCCAAACAAAGTGGAAGAGCGTTGCTTGCATCTGTGGTCACATCAGTCATCACATATGGCATTGCCATCTGGGCAGATGGACTGGGCACGAAGAGAACTCGGAGGAAACTGGCAGGAGTATACCGGCGGAGTGCCCTCCGAGTAACGAGTGCATACCGTACGGTCTCTAAGGAGGACATCGAGGTCATTATTGGGATGATGCCGATTGAAGAACTCGCGAAAAAAAAGACGTATCTACCAGCGGAGAAAAGATACGCAGACGAATGTAGAACAAATCAAACTCCAGGAGAGACAAATAAGCCTGCTGCGCTGGCAGAAAGTTTGGGATAGATCGGATAAGGGACGATGGACTTATCGACTGATCCCTTACATTGGCAAGTGGGTGCATCGTGCACACGGCAGTGTAAACCACTGTCTGACGCAGATGCTGTCAGGACACGGGTGCTTCCGCTAGTACCTCTACAAATGCAAGTATAAGAACTCTCCGGAATGCCCGACCTGTAAAGAAATCGAAGACGCGGAGCATGTGTTTTTTCACTGCCCTAAATATCAGACGCATCGTGCTGCCTTAGAACACACACTAGGACGACGCATCACAGCTGAGACACGGGTTGAGGTCATGCTCATCACAGAAGATTCAAGGATGGCAACGACGAAATTCGCGACAGAGATCATTCAGGATCTCCGGTACGAAGAAAAGAAGAGGAACGAGCTGAAAAAGAAAGGAGAAGGAAGGAACTCACCGAACTCTGTAACTGACCACCAATATCTCGGTTAGGGCAGGTACGTAAGCGGCTTCACGGTGTAAGGAAAGGCTGGAAACAGCTGATGCCTCCCCCAGGATGTAATGCCTAACGGCGGTTCCCTGGGGAATCAAGGCCGGGTGTAGAGAGATTGGCTTTAATCGGCATTGCTCTTGGCATACATATGCGTATGAAAAGGCCAAGATGTGGTCATACAATCGGAACACTCAGGTTGCACCAACACCCGGCAATCTGGCGAGCCCTAAGCACGGTGCGCTAGATACAACGTGCGTAAATGCATTTTTTTCCTCCCATTAAAAAAAAACATACGCACGCATGCACGCACGCACGCACGTACACACATACACACACGTTTTCTCGTTTTCTTGCATTGGATCACGTGTAATTTAACGTACCTTATGTTCAAAATAAGAAATTCGGGCAGAGTAGCGCCTGTAGTCCCTGTTCAAATGAAATGTATTGTTGCAGCTTGAAAATCAACACGCAAAGTATTCAAAACGTCGGCGATTGATAAAACATTAACGTTTTAGGTACAACGTAAAAATCGTTGGATGTCATTGCTTAAAACGATGCGCCACTATAGTAGCTTTCGCGGATGTCATCTTTCAGAACTACGCGCCACTACAGAGGCTCATTCTAGTAGCTCATTCGCTTACCGTTTGAATTAAATAGTCGTCTTCATGTACATTGCTTCAAACGTCTTTTGTCTGTACACCGATTAAAAACAGTGTAAACGGTTATAGCAATTGTACAAAGTATGTTATGAAAAAATTCATTTTTCTTTGCATAGAGTGTTTCATTGTGATTATCGTAATATGCATTGATAAAATGCATATTTTTCACGTGTTAATAAAATTCTTTTGATATATTCTATATGCCATTAATTTCTTTAAACCATTATAATACCAATAGTATTATTGAAAAATTTATCACTATCAAGATTGATTCTAATTATGTATTTTTACGACAATCAACGTGTTAAACTTAGTTCGCGTCAAACTCTGCCGTCCCGGGAAACAACCTTGCGCAGAATTCTGCCGTATCTAAAAGGTTAAACACTTGCTCCTAGTATCGAACAATCTATTCCTTACCTTTGTGAAACACAGGATCAAGAATTAAGATTTTTTCAAATATAAATATTTTACATTTAGAGACAAATTGTAGACGCACATTAACAATCAGTATGTTTCACATTAAAACCTCCAAAAATGCATTACATTTGCAGACGGACACACAGTTTAACAATGTATATAATCCTTTATTCAAAACTCTAAAAAAAAAATACGAATTAATTGAGTCGGAATCGAGAAGTAAGATTATGTAATTTAATAAAAACATATAACTTCTAATTTCCCGCCATGTATATTACTAACAGTTTAAGTTTGAACGTTTTTCGTTGCTGGGCCTATACCTCATTTAAGGCTTATTATATCAATAATTATAAACACACGACCATGCGGTATCGTCCTCGTCCTGATGGTCCCATACAACCATACAACCACCAGCTTTGAGTGGCAACGTGAGCTACCCATAATCCGACTTACCCATTAAATAAGTAGAAGTACAGACGGAAAAAATATAATTATAAGCATAACACACACGTGCATACATTTGTCCCGACTAATCGACTTCAAAAAACAACAGAAGAATGGTAGTTGTGAAAAAATTCAGGGAGATTATTATCATTATGTATATTAAAAAACGAGAACGAAAGAACAAGGTGAATAACGTCTATACACCGTTTGATAAATTAACAACACATGCACACTGTTGCGACGCAACAATAGGAAGAATCAAGCGAGGAACTCAAAGGTTTATTATCATATTTTTCAAGAGCCGAGCAGTACCGAAATAACCGCTCCATTCTTTACGCATTGGGTCTCTGCTTAGCTTCAGAGGTACTTGGGCAATAAAACATCTGATGTTCCTCCAAATTAGATGCGACTTTCGCCCATCAGCAGCACACGTGTCCTCCTATTGTTTTGAATCGCGTTCAACTTTTAAAAACGGTCAATGAAGGATAAGCTGGTAACCGGTAGGGCTGCCTTTTGTCTAAAAATGTAACTGACCAATCACTCTAAAGAGGCCGTACAGAAACCTTCAAAAACCAATAGGAGGCATGTAATAACGCAAAATTTTCAAAACTCTACCCAAGGAGACACGAATGAACCCCTCTTGAACATCAAAGAGTCTCAAAAATATCAGGCTCAAGTCAGTAATGCTCCGCGATAGACACTCAGTAAAACACTTCGATCGAGCAGCGTAGCGAGGCGACTAGCTCGTTGGCTCTCACATATCACGTCTATCGCGTATTTACAACACGCGGCGGACTCCACATAAACATTTTTGAACATCCAATCCGTGAAACAAGGTGTAGCAAACCCAATTGTTGCACCCAAAAAAAAACCAGATTCCGTTGACACCCTAACTAGTGGTTCGCTCGTTCAATTTCGCAGCGAAGAGCGTACATATTCCCTAAACGTGAAGGACAATCACGAAAGTCTAGGCCAGTAGCTCTTCCCGAAGCGACATTTCGGCCCAAAAGGCAGTTTGGATATTCGCGAGGAGATCTGCGATACCAGCGGCCCTCAACACACGAACGTACACACATACACAAAATGGAAAATTCTATCTACAGATATAGTGCTTGCATCGGAATCTTTAACCATATGACCACTCTAATATAATCTTCCTCTACGAGACTGCCAGGACATTGCAAAAATAGAAACAATTTCTTTTAGTTACTTACGACCTTCCCCCTTCTGCTTACCAAATATTTTTCTTTATAAGGTAGGGGAAAACTTTATGCTTTCAAATACCACTATGGTTAGTTTTTGAGTTTCTGTTTGTTGTTACGTTAGTCAACTCCAAAAACGTTGATTATGCTTCAGTTTGATAAGGACGTCATACTATATGTTGAAACGTCATAATTTTGATTGAGAGTGCTCCTAATCCGAGCAATACAAAATCTTTGCAGTATGAATAGGAGTTTCAATTAAAGCACATCTTGGACCGTATTTTTGTTCAAATTTCGTTTTTGTTCAAAGTTCATAGATATTGTGTAATATGAGAAGGAAATACTCAGGTATGAGTTCCCCTTTATTCCACCATTGTATCGAATATCCGTTAATACATGGTATAATGATAATTGTCAGAGTATATAGTACACATATATTGTACACACTGTATACTGGCGAAAACGAAAGAACGCGAAATGCACGCACCTCCTCTACCCTGTACGTATACTGTTGAGTGAGTCGGGAGAGTCGGTGAGCAAGAGTTTTTTTTTTGTCCCCGTGAGCATCACGCGCGACATATAAATATTTTATTAATAAACTATTACTTTGCTGTTTGGAGTCTCCGTATTATCACTCCAAGTTATACCCCAATCATCTCAATAATGTTTGAAAATTCGGCAAAAAAAGACCAAAGTTGTAAGAAATGGTCTGTAACCTGTCGTTACATTAACTACCTACCTTGTCGCTAGCTACAGACTGAAATCGGATTGATTCTGGTTACCACCGGCATCGCGGTGCGATGCTTCATCTAGCCAAAGAGTGGGGTATTTCGAGCAAATTGGATGACAGCATACATTGGTGTCAAGGTAGTCGAATTGTGAGAGTGGAGAATATACTATCCCTGCTGGTGTCGTGAACGGAAAAGCAAAGGTCCTTAGGAGAACATGCGAGTTCTATAACCTCAGAGGGTTTTTTTCCTTCGTCAGAACCTAGGATGTAAGTGATCTAGATCCCCGAATTTTAGTAGAGGGACGTAACAGTATAAGACAAGTCACGGTTGTGTGGTTTTATACAGCACATGTAAGTTAAAAATCTGTCTCTGCGAGATCGTTCTGAGAATCCTTTCCGGCATTTCGGTATCCGACAGAGCGTGAGGTGTAGAACATTCCTCTCTTTGTGTCTATCGCTTTTTCGTTCAAGTAAAATCCAATGCACACTATTTAACCGTCTAGAGATTTCCGATCTAGTTTCTCCCTTTCCAACTTCTCTTGTTTTCAAATATTCATTTAAAAATATCCGCCATCCCCTTACCAAAAAGACCGATAACAAATCCGTAGCAAGTCTTTGAAAAATAGATATTAGCTCTAGCTGAAATGAGAAGGCAAATGGGATAGTCTATGGTGGAAAGCGGATGAGTGGTAAAAAGTTTACACGCCGTGAAAAGTTCTGGCACCTCGTGTGTGCGTTTATTCGCCATAAAGTTTCACAATGAATTTACACTGTAGGAACACACACGTGGTACAAATACCGATATACGCGATCACAAAAATGTACAGTGAGATGCACTCGAGTAAATTCCTCGTACAATAAAGACAAGAGCAGTCCATGATTCTACACTCTATACTCTGTTATATAAGATTACAAAGAGTAAGAACTGAAACCGTGCAAAGAAGGCATAAATTGCTCAAACCGTGAAACTGAGAAACACAATAGCAGACTGATGCAATTCGCTGGTAATACTTAAGAGCGTCTATAGTAAGTTAGATCGAAAACGTGTCTTGAGAGTCGTTACTACCCGGAAGCTGAGTCATAGTCCTTGTGTGCGCAACGGACGTTATGGATATTACAATTCGCGAGGTGGTGACATCTAACATCACTGAGTGGCACCAGAAGAAGAAGAATAATTCTCGAACAGATAATGATAGTAACTTTATGCTACCATTGCTCAAGCTACATTGATGTTTTCGCTCCTCTGAGACATTTGTTAACCATATTGTAAATTATTACAATTTGTTTGTTTGAATAAATTCTGAAGATTACTATGTATCAAAATGGCCGAAACGTAAAGGTGTTAGCCATTATTTTACGGTACCCAGCCTACTCGGTCTATAGTCTATAGATCACGACCGTTCGAAAAGCAAAGTCTCGTAGAGTTTATCATAGTTACAGATATGCTACTTATAGATTAGTGTTAGTTGCAGATATTGAACCCTATTAGTTAGCGGAGTTTATTGTCTGGTTCGTTTGTTTATTTTCCTTTATTGCGTGTTGCATACAATAACAAGGTTTTCTTAACTTTTATCTAAATTAAAGCTTGAAGTGTTAGGTTTCCTAACCGAAGATATCTTGTTCAATGCACAGATCGTGATTTGATCCCTAAGTCAAGCACATTCAAGATAACTCTTTGTATGTGGTCTTAGCAGACAATCACTTTCCACACTTAACAATTTCTTCATCTGGCGGACGGGGATTTCAGGCCATGGAAGTAAGAACACATTAGGAACCCAAAAAAAACGTTAGAATTCTTCTGTCACCACCTCGTGCTATTACTATCTGTTCGTGCTTTTTGTGGACGTTCGTACTTCGAGGGTCGCAGACGTCGCGGTTCTCCTCGCGGATATCCGAACTGCCTTTCGAATCGAGATATCGCTTCGGGAAGATGGAAGCCCGACGTACGAAGCTCAAGTACGAAGCTTGGCGCCGAGGGTCGCAGACGTCGCGGTTCTCCTCGCGGATATCCGAACTGCCTTTCGAATCGAGATATCGCTTCGGGAAGATGGAAGCCCGACGTACGAAGCTCAAGTACGAAGCTTGGCGCCGTGCTACTGGTCTAGACTATCGTTACTGTCGCTCACGCCTAAAGAACACGTACGCCTTTCGCTACGAAATTAATCGCGCGAACCACTAGTTAGGGTGTCAATGGAATCTGGCTTCCTTCGGTATAACAATTGGGTTTGCTACACCTTGTTTCACGGATCGAGATGTTCGAGAGTGTTGAGTAGAGTTCACCGCGCGTTGTAAATACGCGATGGTCGTGATATGTGAGAGTCAACGAGCTAGTCGTCTCGCTACGTTGCTCGGTTAGCGTTATATTCGAGGTGTTTTGCTGAGTGTGTATCTCGGAGCGTTGCTGACTTTAGACTGATGCTTTTGAGACGCTTTGATGTTCAAGAGGGTTCAACGGGGTCTCCTCGGGCGGAGTTTTAGAGATTTGTTCGTTATTACGTGCCTCCTATTGGTTTTCGAAGGTATCTGTACGGCCTCTTTAGAATGATTGGTCGGCTGCATTTTAGGACAAAACGCAGCCCTGCCGGTTGCCAGATTATCCTTCGTTGACCGTTTTCGAAAGTCGAACGTGACTCAAAACAATAGGAGGACACGTGTGCTGTAGATAGGCCAGAGTCGCGTCTAATTTGGAGGAACACCAGATGTTTTATTGCCTAAGTACCTCTGAAGCTAAGCAGAGGCCCAATGCGCAAAGAATAGAGCGGTCACTTCGATACCGTTCGACCCTTGAAAAACACGATGATAAACCTCTGGTTTCCTCGCTTGACTCTGCCTATTGTTGCGCCGCTACACTATCTTCTTTTGATTCAATCACTGTGTAAAGTGAAGTATTATCCCACTTCTTAAGTTTGTCAGGAATATAAAACATAAAACACCAGGAATGAGAAATTGTCAAGAATAAAAACCATAAAACACCATCTTTTCGTTCGGAAGGCCATTCAAATTGAACTTCCGAACACTCCTAAGTATCCCTGGTGTATTCGGTCTAAAGGAATTACAACTGTTCTCATTGACGGTAGAACAAGCATACTGCCACTGGTGTCCTTTTTTTTTCAAATTCATTTTTGGCACCGAATACTAAGATTATTTGGCCTAAAACCTACTGTTTAAGGTGGGTTTCAAACCACCACAGCTACAGTATACACATCACACGGAAAAATCAGAGGTGATGGGCGGGATTCGCGCGGATGTCCGAGCTTCTTTCCATTACATCATGTCATGTCCATTAAACCTGTCTAATGCATACGAGAATGCATTGGTTAGTAGAGACATCGATCGATATGTGCAAGAGAAGCGAGAGAGTTTTAATCTCGCTCGGATGAAAGAAGAGAATCAGAATAAGCGAACAAAGAGACGCGGATGAAATTATGTAAAGGGTATGTTTATGATTATATATTGAAGAACATACATACGTCATTATTAATTTTATTATGGTGTGGCCGTTTCTCCCTTTTATTTTACCCTCTTCGTCTTTTACAGAAATGACCTTGAAATTTTGTTCGTGTAGTTTAATAGTCGGTACTTCGATTGTAATTCGGTAATATATTTAACCCTCTAATTTTCAACCTTGCCTAAAAACGAACCACGTGTAATCATATACAACAATACTTTTTTTTGCCTTAACTGCCCATGTCCATCTCAAGGCAGGCATACATTGAACAGATGTACCAAGTGACGGTATACCGATAGTCGACATTTGATTTGGCAGAATTATTATCAGCAGTCTTCAAATGTACGAGGAAAATTTTTCCGCCTTGATACAAATTTTAGACATTAGAGAGTTACAAGCGCTTAAAACAACTTAGAATGTTCATGCTTCATTCTTTTTACAAGTTCTAAAAAGTTTTTAATATGATTAGAGCAATGTGGTATGTTGATTAGAACCTTTTAGAGAAATTATATTAGATTTTAGAAGAGAAATATAGAGAGAATTAATAGAATTCACTATTGATCCAAGACGATGTATGATTATAAAATATTCCGTTACCAAATTTATAGTATAGATAAATTAAAAGTATAGATTCTGTTGGCGTCGTGCACATTGCATCTAGCTGCTCGATGAACCAATGTTCCGGCGTGTACGTTGACGTTGAGAGAAAAATAGACGTGGCTATTACTCTCTCTCTCTCTCACGTATCCGCGATCAACCCTTAACCCGGCAAGAAGGCCGTGATGTGTGTATCGTTGGTTAGGCGAGTGTCACTGAATAGCACTTTTTGGGTTTTCTTTCCCGTGAGCAACTTCTGCTCCCAGATATAGTGGCGTTCCCAAAGGCAGATCACTTCGCCGTACGAGGTTTTTGGACGGCGACTAGTTGGGTGGTATCATAGGATCCGGGGTCAAGGTTCGAGAATTGAGTACTCGCGATATAACAACAATGTACATATTTACACAATGAATAACAAGGTTTAATATGAATGAATCGCTTAGTGTAACAAACTTCTAGGATTGGTATAATTAGTGGCTACCTTTAGAATGAAGGTTTTCTTATCAAATTGTACTACAGTGTCGATTGATAGAACTCCTTGATACGATTCTCGGCTACCTCTAGATTGAGAGATCGCCTATCGATCTGTACTCGCGTATCGAATAAAAGGTCCTGTTCGTTAAAAGAACTTTGGCTATTTAACTGGCATTGAAAATGCCAGTTTGGTGGCGCGGTTCTGCAAGGCGAGGGCTGACGCTCCCGTTAAGCGTTTTGTTAATTTGTTAATTCATTTTTACCTAAGCAACCATTTGTACACCAGATGTTTCATGGTTATATTGACCAGGTCCTTGCCTGGTCACCTTTTGTATACCTCGCCGTTAATACCCGAAACAGTAACAGATTCTATGTGTGAGTGGGATGCACATATTTATCGTGACGTACATTGGCCCTATGCTTATGGAAAGGGGAAATAGAGAAACAGACCAGAGCGGAATGTAACATATGCATGCTAGTGACTCGAATGTTAGGTCTACGATAGTAAGAGGGAAAGACACATGGATGTTCAAAAATTCCAATAAATAAATTATGGGAACTAGGCGCCCAAAAGTCTAAACCCATAAAATTGCATCTTTATAGCGGACGGCGACAAGAGGTTCCTAGAATCCTCACAGGCGTCTATTCATTGTCAATGCCTGGGATTGTAGGACACTCGGATAAACAAAAATCTGACGCACGTACCATAGATGCACGTGCAGGACCTCATCATGCCCGTACATTTTTGCGCTAGGAAGGGGTAGATCTCCAACAGTATATATACGGGGAACCTTCAGGGCGCGCGAACTAATTACTAGTAAAAATTTCAATTCAGACGGACGTATTTTCTCAAAGTTTCTCTCGATCTCCCTGATCCAAGTATAAATAAGAGTTAACTTAGCATTAAAATTCCTTTACGAGTTCTCTCCGCGTAACACCAATGTTCAAGATATTCCTTAAACATTTGAGACGCATTAAATTTGTGTATCGATAGTTTGGGAATACCGTAGGGACCTCGAAGCTTACGATTCTCGTGAAGGCGTTCTGAGGCGCATTAAATTTGCGTAACGGTGTTCTGAAGAATCTGAGGGATTGAGAATCCTAAGACACCCTGAGCGATCTTGACGCGCATTAAATTTGCGATCGAAAGTTCAGGACTGTCTGAGATTCCCAACCCGCATCTTCGGTTTTGATTAATCGGCGGTTTAGACGGAGGATCCAAAACGCATTCATTTGCCTATTGGAAAATCGTCGAAGACCACGATTTGTCTCGATCTAAATCGTTTTCGGAAAGCTTGAGGCGCATTAAATTTGCGTATTGGCGGACCCCAAGCGATCGATCGGTTTGATGGGTAAACAATTTAAACGTAAAATACGCGGCGGACGGAACTCAAAAGTTAAGAACTATTATAGTAAGTTAGAGAAAAGAATAAATGGCTTTATTGCCAAAGAAAGAGTCGTCGATATCGAACACCCTCTTCAACCTGGTACTTCCGCACCTGTTTCCTGTGTCGAATATCCCTACCTTTACCCTTCAATTTCGTAAAAGAAATCACCGAATCCCTTAAAAACTTCGCCCGTGTTAATTAATCCGCCTCATCCCAGGGGAGTGTCGCGTAGACACGCTTGACCCGAAACCGTAATTATCTTTAGCCTAAAATCTCGGTAAATAAATCGGGAAGACCCGAAACCGCGACGGCTCCCTGCGATCGGATACCCAACGCCCCGCAGTTAAGCACCGCGAATTCGAGGCCGTTACCGGACAAGTACCGGCGTTCCTGATAGGTCCGCCAGAAGCGGGCGATACGTCTTGGGTCAAATCCTGCCAACGATCTACCACGTACAGGACACCGCTGTCCTAACGGCCGACTGCGTGCAGCAAGTCTATATAAAGAAGTAAATCAACCGCACGCCTTGTAAAAAACATTTGAAAATCTAAGAGTTAAGTCTCGGTGAGACGCTTTGGCTTATTTCTCCTCATTTTTCGCAATTATTTTAACTGTCCATGTCAACCAGGCCTGCGGCCGTTCGTCATTACCGAATTCAGTGGTGTTCACGACTATGTTGCACGCTATTTGTTTTATTTGTGTACATTGTTTAATGACTAATTGTGCAGTGCGTGTGATCTACTTGACAATTAAATTATGATTCCTATGTGCTTTCTGAGCTTTGTTATTATTCTTCCATCCGACGCTCTTCACCGCCCTGCAAAATCACGTCGCGCGCTGAGTACTCAGCGGCCCTAGCAAGCCGAGCTTTCGAGATTTTTTTAAATTCCGGCAGTCGACGAACAGGCTGACACCCTTTGGTCACAAGAAAACGTGAAGTGGGCAGGGTAAGTACAGGAGATATTTGGATTAATAAAAAAGGCTATAGTCCCTCGGAATAAATGAAACACAAAAATGTATTATTTAGAGTGATATTACCTGAATCTCTTTAGTACTCTAAATATACGGGGCGCAGAACGGCTGGTTCACGGACATGAGGCGTCCAGCACTCATGCCCTTGGGCGCGCACGCTTATTGCCAGTTCCGACGGAGGGTTTTGAAAGCTCCTGTGGTCGTCGAAGAGAAATTTTCCTCGCCAGCGATAAGGAGAATTCCACTACCAGACTTTTCTTAGGTTTTATTTTAGCCCCTTAATCAATGGATAGAAGGTCCAGTGAACTGCCTCGATCAACGACTTGACTTCGAAGGACTCCAAATTCGATTCAGGCTATTTTGCTGCCACATGAGCTTCCAGCGACACCTCATTTAGGCGAGGAAAATTTGTACAACGTTTACTTCGACGTCCTCGGTACACTACAGATGCCGCAAATGTGACTGAACGGTTACAAGGCTAAGATCTAGAGAATTTGCATGTGCTTGTTTTCATTTACGTCACGTGAGCATTTCTGATAATATTATCATGCTCATTTCTAAATGCATTCTGGGTCGGTGATGTTAAGTACGTTAGCTTAAAGCTTTCGCATAGCGAAACGTACTAATTTATTGTGTTTGAAATTAATAAATGTAATATTAATTTCACTTATTACTTATACATTCTGCATTATATTTGAAAAGCTTCTCATATTTTGAGGAATCAAGCGTAATAAAGTAAGGATTGTTTTCCTTACATTATTACTTTATTGCTCAAGAGGATTATCATTACTCGTATCATTAAAAGCTACCGAGTATCAACACTGTTCCGATTGTGTAGCCTAAATCATTTACATATTATGAATTATTGACGTATCAGTGGCCCGAGGGCTGGAAAGAGAGGGTAGTAGTGTCAGTAAAGAAGGGGGAGGGCAAGCGCGTAGAAGACTACAGGGAGGTGACAGTAATGCCGGCACTATATAGGGTTTTCATGGGAGTACTTGCTGAGTGGCTAAGGGAGGAGGTGGAGGGACAGGAATACTGCCGTAAAGTTAGGGGTGTTTTAGGGAGGGGAGGAGAACAATGGGTAATACATATGTGCTATATTATTTAGGAAACAGGTTGTTAGAAAGGAAGGCAGGTCAAGTGGTGACCTTTATGGAAGACCTAAAGATGGCCTTCGACTCCATGGACAGGTGGGTACAACTGGATGTGATGAAGAGAAAAGGAAAGGAAAAAGAGAGGGACAAAGCAGAAGACTGGTGGTGAAGGGGAAAAAGAATAAAGGAGGTGGCGGTGGTTAGGTATGCGGGGTATATGTTCCAAACGAGTGGAAGCCAGGAGGCGCGGGTGAGGGAGAGGGTGAAAAAGGCGACAGCGGTTATGGGGAAAATACGAGAGATGGGAAAGAGAAGATTTGATACGGATTGTGGTAAGAAACTATGGTTATATGATAGATTAGTATAGACAACGGTACGTTATGGAGTAGAGATGAGGGATTGGAAGAAAAGAGATAAGGTAGAGAGGTTGAAGGAAAGATTTCTGAGATGGGTCTTGAGGATTGACAGAAACACCCCGGGTTATATGAGGGAGGAGGTACAAAGAGAGAGTGCAGAGATAAGGGCAGCGGTAGGAGCATGGGAGTATGAGAAAAAGGGTGCAGAAGGGGGAAGAGGGCGACCTGGTGAGGGGCTGTTGGAACGAGATGAGGGGAAGGAAAGGAAGAAAAGAGAGAGGTCAGTGTGGGAAGAGGAGAGGAGGATGAAGTTGGAGCAGGGAGGGGTGACGGTGAACACGGTAAAAGAGAGGAAAGATGGAGGGAGGGAGAAGGGTTTTGAGGGGATCGTGGAGAAATGGAAGAGAAAAGACGGAAAGCAAAGGTGGGACAAGATAAGGAGTTCGAGATACGAGATACAAGGAGGTTAAGGAAGAAGGGGTGCCGTGGTACTTGAGGAAGGGGTGCGGAGAAAGCAGATGGAAAAGGGTGGCGAGATTTAGGTTAGGAAATGTGATCGGGGCCGGGGGGAGTACTGGGGGGGAGAGCAGGAGAGAAGATGTGGGGTATGTGCAGAGAGGGAGGAGACATAGGAGCACATACGCAGGTAAGAATAAGTCATGTAAATATAAGAAAAAACTGCAACCCCGAAGGGGAAGGTTTAATGAAGTATCTATCTATCTATCTATTTATCTATTATCAACATATCAACATGAAATGCTATTGCTTATGTATAATACCGTCTATTATAGCAACATCAAAGAAGAATGTAAATCATACCTGCTCTGGCCAATAAATTTCCATATTCTGCCACAAGGATTATGGTCGCATTTCTACTGTCTTTTGCTTCTTGAAGCTGAAGAGAAGAAGATTCTTCCCAGACCTCCAATTCCATAAGAGTTTGGCGTATCCCACACTCGGCTACAGCTCTCTTTGTTATTTCCTAAGATTTTATACGAATGAAATAGTATTTCTTACATTAACATACAAAGTAAAACTTCAATGAAAATTTAATTTTTTAAAAAGTACATATCATAGTTTTAACCTTTCCGTTTCTAGCGCCGATTATAAACGACATCTGCACAAGAACGTGTGTATAAGCGCCGGATATATCCAGCGCCCACGCAAAGATCTATGATTAGCTACACGCAATGTCTACTGTTAGCTATGAAAAAGTTAGCTGTCAGCTATCAAAATCAATTCCAGTAATACGGATCTAATTGCTCGGATAGAAAGTGTACCCGCTCCTGTTACGTACTTTGGGCCCAGATGAATGGCGGATATATTCCGCGCTGTACATACAGGTAATCAGATGAATGTCGGATATATCCTATGCTCGTATCGAAAGGATTAATGATATCAGAATATTTCATGTTGATTCATCTATTGCGGTCAAAGGTAGTTTTTGCGCTGTATTTTTATACTCGGAGTCATATATAAATCATATGACTGTAGATCGCTTGATTCATCTTAGCTTCAGCTATATCTGTGCGAGGAAATAAAGGCGCGAAACAACAAAGGTAAGCTATGGCGAAGACGCGCTTCAGCTCATGCGTGTTTCAGCAACGGCGTTTGTCACAGACGTAGTAACGTCTTGTGCGACTTCGGTTATGAAAGCGATGAAATAACATGGCATTCCTCGAAGAAACTCTACTTTGTACTTTATAGGGTTTTGTCGCAGGACATGTGTGAAACGCAAATAAACAATTTCTAGCGATCCTTCAAAAGATATAGACCAAAAGTCAATAAGCCGACTACCGATAAGTACTTGTGTCAAGATCCTATACCGTACGAATAAATGATCAATTATCGCACTCCCATCGTGCTACAGCCTGTTGATTTATTGACGATCCTGCCCCTCCCATGTAGCTATTACAATCGCATTAGTAAATGAATATGATCCTATTTAAAAACAACTTCGATGACTAATCTCTCGAAAAAAATGGCCACGAGACAAATTTTTAGCTTATAATATTTTTCTTCTCAAACAAGTTAATAACTTTGTTTAGATATTTTCCTCCATAGTAAAAAGTGAACAAAGTGTTTAAGATGCACGTTGCATACCCGTACTCTTATTCTACCTTAAATGTTAAATGAACTTGGTAAACTTACTTTAATCTGATCTGCATTATCTTCGAGTTTCGTTGCGGAACGGAGCATATGGCCTAAAGTTATATCCATCGAATTTGTAACATCATCTAAACCTGCAATGTGCAAAACATGAAACGTAACGTATCATAATTTTTAAATGAATCTAAAGAGAGTAAATATAATGATTGGTTGCAGGAACCTTAGCACTATTACTATCGAAAATGAGATACGTAGTGAAACCGCGAATTCTACTGACCCTAATATTGCACAAATGTCGGGTATGGAACAGATTTCCGTTTTATATTTTTAATTATATCTGAGTCGCTATAAGACAAAATATAAGCCATTCTTCATAAATGTACATCAATTTTCTTAAGCGTTCGAGTTTCTGCTAACTCTATGTGAAGAAAATATACTTACACTGAATCGCTCTGTAGAGTAATAATAAACTAGTACCAACCTAGCAAAGGTTTCAGCTCAACCCAATGTTCCTCGGCAATTTCATCACCGCAAACTAACTGAATCCATTCAATAGCAGTTCTAATTTCATGAATTTTTTTGCCGATAAACGTGTCAAACGTTAAATTTTCGTTTTCATTTCTATTGTACGCTTGGTCCTTCCTTCGATTATTCAACTGATCCTGCATTCTGTTCTCCCAGGAGTCTAACCAGTCGTGGAGCCTGTGTAACCGTTTTCTGGCGACTGCCCACTCTTCGGTCTCCTGATTTCTCAATTCCTGCATGAATTCCTTTTGAATCTTGCAATTATATTCTTTTTCCTCCAGCTGCTCTTCCAGATTTCTTAAATTTTCTTCATTGTCTTCCAAAACCTCATCGACGTTTAAACCAATTTTTTCGCAATCAATCTGCAACACGTCTCTTTGTTTCTTGAGGTTTGACCATCTCTCCTTCATGGAAGTGATCCATTCCAGAGAAATCGCTTCTGTTTGCGATACCCATTTAGCCTCCCATCGCTCTCTTTCGTCCTTCAGAGCTATTGCTCTGTGAGAAAGATTTAGTTTAGCATCTTCCAATTCTCGCGCAACTACAATTTTGTGACGTTCTAGATGGTCGGCTAAGTCTTGCCACGCCATGTATGCAGAATTGACTCCTATTAGAAATAAATAAAGGTGATCGTTTAAATATAATTCTTATTTAATGATAATTAAATACTTATACGTATATAAATCTGACTTTACTGCCGTTATGTATTAAAATTAGTGAAATGTACATTGTTTCAACATAGAATATAGCTGGTAGGTTGTATCGAAATACTGAGAATGAGTTTGAGGGAAAATTACGTTCATCCAAACGTATGGAAAAATTTTAACAAGTTAATTATACTTATAATAGATTGCATGTGAGCAAGCTATATAATCGTCGTGTTGAAGCTAACATGGTTAAGACAAATTTTAAGTGTAGTCCATTCTGCAGTCTTTAACAAACAATAACTTTAATACTACATAATAAAGATATATAAACTATAGCTAGCACGTCCAATGCGTCAAATGTGTTTTAAATAACAATAGCTTAGTCTATTAAAAGCTACTGATTCTTTAAAAGAATATTCTTAATGATGCATATGGGAGACACATTGTAGATCAACGACTCTTAGACTACTGTAGTCTTTATTGCATTTCGTGATATTTTACATTGTTGCGTTACTTTTATAGTCATAAACCAGCAATTGCGAATTCTCGTTAACAACGTGATACAATTATGATAAATTTTACAACAGTCGTTATTAATGAGTGATGCATATAATACAACAGGAAAAATGTACCATGAACAGCACTCAGTGATTCGACACAGATGATTAAAAAATCTTCGCACCTTCAGTTCCTTCTACATAACTTTACGCATAATTGAAATAAATCAACAAAATCTACACTCTTTAGTCATATTAAATTTACCATCGAGTTTTTCACTAGTCCAAGCAGCTAATACTTTCGCAAGTCCAGTAACTGCTTCCACTTCTTCAGCAATATCAGCCGATTGCTGCGTAATACGCGTGTGAGCTTTGTAAGCCATGCCAACTTCCTCTACGTTTCCAGGTTTGCGTTCTAACTCCTTCGAGGCAGAAGAGAGAAACTCCACGATTGCGGCCAATCGCGAAGAAGCCTCTATCCTTAAGTCGAAGCATAAACGTTCCCAATATTGCCGTGAAGCAGATTCTAGCTCATTCCTCGTAATCGCAGTGTCGATCGTCACGCACCAAATTTTCAATTTGCCTCCCCGCAATTTTCCTACCTAATGGCAGAATAATATAGTGCATTATGAATAAATTGAAATTATATTTCTTTGTTTGTGGGTGCATTGGTACTCATCATTCAAATTATTTATTTCATAGCGAACTCTTATACAATTTAATAAACCCCGGAATACCGATTTTATAGGGACGAGTAAAAATCAGCGAAGACCCGCGGTGGTATAACGAATAGACACTCGGGTTTCTATACGGGAGGTACGAATTCTAATCCCATCCATCACCACTGGTTTCTTTTTTCATCTGATATGTATACAGCAACTTTAATGATTCAGAACCTACCATAAGCAGTGGATCCTAGCACAAATAATCTTAGCAATCGATGCCAAAAATGAATTAATGAAAAAAGAAAAAATGACAAATGTTTTTATGAGAGAAACTGCTTCGTCAAAAAGACGATAATCAAGTACTAAACCCGCAAACAGAAAGTCAATAATAGACAGCATAGGAAGATAATATGAAAGGATAAGTGATAATGCACTGTCAAAAACAAAAAGCAAAAGGGAAAAACGTAGAAATATTACAGAAGGTAGTGGATGTTGTCAGGGTGGTGGTGTAGAATTCTGTAATTATATGTAATGGCAGACGGAACGGAGAGGTGTAAGGCGAGGTGTAATATTACAATGACCTTTCTTGCAGTATAATAACTCATATATTAATTACAAAGTAGTCCTAGCCTATTTTTACACTCATTCTATTCTATGTGTATTCCCTATCTTTCTACCCTTCAACCCTTACTTTCGTACTGGACTTTCTCTTTCGTTTTCTTAATTTTTGACCGTTCACTTTCGCTTTCCCAATCTTACTGTTTTTACGATTCCCACGCACTGACGACGCCCTCGACACTTCACTACCGCCCCTACGGCTAGACCTTCTTCTCCCACTAGGATTCGTCATCATTTAACGGTAATATATACAAATGCTTCATTCCGCAGATTCTAAACTCTTACAACGTGGAGAAAGAGACTATCGCAAGAAATCAGATGCTTTGTTACAATATTCCGCCATTCCCTCCGTCCTATTACGATTTTATTCGTGCCCCTCCCTACAATTGAACAAAGTTGTGATCGCAATAAAAGAAATCTTTAAGTTTAATATCTAGCACAACAAAAAATTAAAATTACATTCTGCTTGAGAGTAAAAATTTAAAGAAATGTGATTTTTGTGAAAAGTGATATGTATGTAACTCGCCTCAAAACGCGAGAAATAGGCTAAAGAGCAAGGCGCGCTCTGAAACGCAAGCGTCAAGCTAAAGAACGCGATTCGCTCCGAAACCGATGTAAATAGATATAGATAGATATACGCTCGTGCGACGGACTAAGTCGAAAAGCGCAGCGTGGGCGAATTTATGGAATCGATGCGAACGTCGATTCCATTAATCCTAAACAAGGATCGACGCGCTAAAGTGCGAGGTAATATGTATTGTCCAACCGTCTTTTACCGGTTAAAAGATCCCTGATTGGTCTGTGCACCCTAGGCAAGGGCAAAATCAGGAGATCTGCTTAGTATAAAAATTGGGACTCCGATTGGAGCACAGAGAGTAAAAGCAACGACGACACAGTAGAGAAAAAGCAAAGCTCTAAAAGTAATGACGACACAACAAATATCAAAAGATCCTTAGTTTTATTCCAAAAGGTACGGAGTGCATTTAAAAAAAAGAATAGAAAGACCGTTTGGACAAAAAGATACAAATTATAGTTAAACCCACGCAAATCAAAATATAAAACTTAAATTAAAGGTCCTCCAAATAACCTGTTTTCCGAAGAGTAGTGTTGGTAACTTCCTCGACGGTCCTGAAGTGCGAAAATGCCCCGTTCGCGTATCGGAACCTCTCACAGAAGTCACCTCAGAGTATCATTTTCACCAAATCGTGATCACGAAGGAGCTGAGGCGCAACAAGACCCAGGTTGCGTATCGGGACTCGGGAAGCTCGGATTCGTTTGATGAGGTCGAAAACCGCGCGCAAAACCCGGAGAAGGAAACAGGTTCAGGCGAGATCAGTATTTTTTTAATTAAAGAAAGCAATAAAGAAATTTAGTGCTAACACAACTCCAGTAAAGTATGACTCCTCTCCTCCTCCTTCAATCACCGCTCTTTTCATCGGGGAACAATATCCCTACGAAGCCTTTGTTTTGGAATTCACCGAGAGTCTAATAAAATTTATAAATAAACCACCCTCCAGACCAGCCTCGTCCCAGGAAAACGTCGCGGAGACGTGTTAATCCCTAAACTCCAAAATCTGCTAATTTCTTGGCAACGAGGACGTAACAAAAGAAACAGTTTAGCAAAAACGAAAGGCAATCAAAGAATATGAATATTGTATGTATAACTATTAATATTAAGAATCCAAACATCCTTAAGCGTGCAACGTTAGAACTATTGTGGAAAATGAATTTGTCGATCAGTAGAAAAAAGGCGAAACTCAGCGGTAATAAATGGAAGCAGATCTATCTGCAACATAGGTGGAAACTCTCTGAGCAAGCATAAATGATGAAGAAGATGAACAGGTGCATAATTGTAATACGGCGTAAAGTGGAGATTTTTATGCGCGAAACAAATATGGTATAATGTGAATTTATTGTTATTAATATGTATATAGTTCATTGTTAGGAATAAAATGTATAAATTAATTATAATACTTATTTTTTTTTTTGTTTGGTTGGTATGACATCTGTCAAACATATTTAATATACATCAAGTCATTCAACAAACAACATCATATTTTTTCATCGTGTTAAAAATGCCGAATTTTTTTTACCAGAAAGTGATGATTTGCAGAAAACATTAATTTGTGGTTTTCATTTGAAGAAAAGTGCTGCAGAGTCGCATCGAATACTTGTCGAGGCATAGGGTGATCATGCTCTATCAGAAGCAACATGCAAAAAATGGTTTCAACGGTTCAGAGATAATGATTTTGATGTGAGAAATAAAGAACGTGGAAGACCACCAAAAATGTTTGAAGACAGCGAATTGCAAGCAGTATTGGATGAAGATGATACTTTGAGTCAAAAGCTAATGGCAGCAATGTTAAATGTTCCACAACAAACAATTTCTGACCGTTTAAAAGCTATGGGAAAGATACAAAAGTGTGGAAAATGGGTGCCACATGAATCGAATGAAAGACAGATGGAAAACCGAAAAAACACTTGTGAAATATTGCTTCAAAGACACGAATGAAAATCAGTTTTGCATCGAATTGTTACTGGCGATGAAAAATGGATTTATTTTAAGAATCCTAAACGGAGAAAATCATGGGTTAATCCGAGACGACCCTCAACATTGACTGCAAAACCAGACCGAATCGGCAAGAAGGCAATGCTGTGTGTTTGGAGGGATCAGAAAGGTGTGAATCCTAAACGGAGAAAATCATGGGTTAATCCGAGACGACCCTCAACATTGACTGCAAAACCAGACCGAATCGGCAAGAAGGCAATGCTGTGTGTTTGGAGGGATCAGAAAGGTGTGGTGTATCATGAGCTTCTAAAATCTGGCGAAACTGTTAATACTAATCGCTACAGACAACAAATGATCAATTTGAACCATGCATTGATCAAAAAACGATCTGAATGGGCCAGAAGACACGGCAAAGTAATTTTGTTGCACGACAATGCACCTGCCCACAAAGCAAAACCGGTTCAGGATACAATTAAAGCACTTGGCTGAGAGCTGCTACCCCACCCGTCGTATTCACCAGACTTGGCTTCTTCCGACTACCATTTGTTTTCATCGATGGGACACGCATTGGTTGAGCTGCACTTCGAGTCCCACGAAGAAGTCAAAAATTGGGTGTCCGATTGGTTTGCTTCAAAAGACGACCATTTCTATTGGCGTGGTATCCACAAATTACCAGAAAAGTGGGGTCAAAATGTATTGAAAGCAATAGTCAATACTTTGAATAGAGTTTTTTTGCTCTCCCATTCAAAAGTGGTGTTTCATTTTCACAAAAAAAACGCTCACGTCATACCGGTACATCTGATATTGAAATTAAAGTAACCGACAAAGCGTCGGTCGCCGTTACATCCTGGCATCATGAAGTAGAGGGATGTAATATGATTTTGACGAAAGCGGCTACGATTACGACACCTAGGCCAGGCAAATGAATAAGTTGAACCACAATTGTAACTTAGTTGATTGTATTTCAAAAGCATTGGTGTACAACAAATTGGCCAAGAAAGCTCTAAGGTAATATCACATACGTAATGACTGTTTTGTAATAAGTCACGAGCATACTATTACTTGAATTAGAAAAAGTGTTTGGCCAACTGGTTAACAGTTTTGTTCTACGACGGAAATTTGAGGCAAGAAGTTGGACGATAGACAAAATCTTTGCAAACTACATACATGATAAAGTGTCGTTGGGGAACAGAGTTCTAATCATTGTCGACGCACTCATTGAGTATATTATGGATAGGATTCCAAACAAGAGCTACTAAATTCAAGCTTGGATACAGTACTTCACGATCACCGTCGCTTTGCTGAAAACCTTTTCGTAAGTTTTTTTACCGTGCAAGCGAACGCGCTGAAAGTTCGTGCAGCCAAAGGAACTTTCGGTGACAGCAAAGAATGAGCCAAAGGTTCCAAAGTAACCATTGTTACCAGTGCAATTGTGATGGTCACCATGCGAAAGATTGTCAGAAACCAAGGAGGAAAAGAGACTATCATTACACCTGTGGAAAATTCTGGCACATGGTTGACGAACGTCAATTACTTGGTGATGCACCAGGACCAGGACTATGAATTTCAGCGTGTAGTGAAATTGTAATGAACGATATCGACAAAATGGATATCCGTTGTTACCTTGTTGGACACCGGTAGTTCTATACATTTTTTCCGAAAACGTATGGAATACCGAAATAAGAGAGTAACTACTGTAACTTAAATAATAGTCCTTTAGACATTTTGCGTGCGGTCAATGCGACTGTCGTCGTCGACGGTGCGAAAGGAAGATAAACCTGTCCCTTGTACTGAACAGAACTATGCAGCGAGAAGTAATGTTAGGCCGGAAGTTTATGAAAACAGCTAACAGTCCGTAAATGACAATGAAAGTTTGCCACCAGAAATTGAAAAATGCACCCGAGAAATTGGTATGGGATGATGGTGAGGCCTCGCAACGATTACAATACGTCATTACTTTTTTAGTTTTCTTCGTGACATACTGTCTACCTTATCTTTTAGATGAACATTTGTAACATTCTTTACATCTTTGTAATGTTTTTCTTGTTGAGCCTGTGTACGAATAAAGAAAATGTGAACCTTTTTTTAACAGAATTTATTTTCCAATTGCCACTTCTTTACTGCTCAGTCTTACGTACGTGTTATATATTACAATTGTCGTCCTGTTCTTTGGTCGTCATTGGGGATTTTTCAATTTAGTCCTCCGTGGCTGATGCGTTATTCCTATACCACATTATTTATATAATTCTATTATTTCTTTTGAGTTTAAAAACTTGCAAAGTAAACGCGTGCACTTTCGTACTGGCCGAATTGAATAAGCGATAGTACTGCGCCACCAGATAAAGCGGAACATGAATTTGGGCGCAACCTCACAGAGAAAAACGTGAATATCGGCACCAGCGTGAACATATTAAATAAATATACCATTATTCGATAATGTTTTTAACATGTTGGTGTGGAAGATTATTCCACTTCGCAGGTTTGTCAGAAGTAAAAAAAAATAAATGACACCAGGGATACTTAGGAGTCTTCGGAAGGCCGTGTAAATTATTACGGAGGGTGCAGAAAAGGAAAAAATATATATATGGTCTGAAGGAATTACAAGTGTTCTCAATGACAGTGGGACAAACATTGCCCGCTATTGTCCTTCTAACATTATGTGTCACGCTGCGTCGTTCCAACGGCACGTAGAGCCCGAAACCAAATCGCAATCAAAACAAACTACTCGCAATCACCGTTACATGGCGTAAACTCTTACATTAGTCCATACCCTTATAATTTTTTGGAATCTTCAATCTTAAAATGTTGTTTCAAAATAAAAAACGGAGTGCAATTAGCTATAATTCAGAAACAGAGTCAAAAGTAGGAAATGGCATGTAAAAATGACAAAAACATGCATGGTAGGAGAAAAGTAAAAATTGAGTACAGAGTTTGTCCGAATTAGTAGTAGTAGTATTCCGTCACAAATTGCAGTGCTGCCTTGTTAACGCGTAATCCGCGTCAAACTTAGTCTTACAGAGATACAGACTACGCAAAATTCCACCATACGTAAGAGATTAAAAGTACTTCTTACGCATAAAGATGTGAGATAGCTGCGCAGGGTAATGTGGTGAAAAATATGGTAATACATTACATTATAGACAAAACAACGTAAAAAGATAGAGATTTCCATAATAGGAAACTGTACTAGGCCAGATAAGGTATACGAAATAGGTTTGAAAACGACCTTAATATTGTAAGATGAGGAGCTTGAATACCATCGGCTGAGATACCTGTCGCCGAAAAGGAGAAAGTAGATTCTGAAATCGAAAACTCGTTAGCGGAAGGAATTGTATTCGGATTATGCCAGTTCAATTGCCAGTCCAATTGCTACAGCTTTGTGTTGATTACAGATGTCTAAATAAAAAACAATCATTAAAGATAGATACCCTTTACCATTAATTGACAACCAATTAGATGCATTAGAAGATGAAACAATTTTTAGCACGTTGGACTTAAAAAAATGAATTTTTTTGTGTGTTTTGCAATTTATTTAATTCTATTATGATTATATGGCAGGTGCATTGAGCATTTTAAAATTGATGAGATTTGACACTGTAGTTCTTCCGGCGATGAGTGATATGTGTTTAGTGCGTTGCGTTTCTGCTTCGACGTATTGTGTAGCCGAGTACATATGTAAAATATATATTCAATAAAACATTTATCTTATGCAAACCACCCCAACAAGGTTATGGGCCCAGGAAGCGAGAAGCAAGGTAAATGGTATGCAGGTACATTTTCTGTTAAATAAACGCGCATAAGTCAAGAGAGTCTACGTCGCTAAGAGAAGCGACAAAAGTAAGGTTGTGTGCCCGGTCACCACGTGGGCATGAATTTCACGCAGAAGCAAAGAAAAAGCAAAGAGGCAAACGAAAATGAAATCGTACTCACAATCAGTCGATCGGATCGATAAATTAAATGCAAATAACTATCGATCATGGAAATTTAATATAAAAATGTCACTGGTGCAACGGGAATTGTAACAATATGTAACTAAAGAAGCAGTAAAACCGCAGGATAACGATATAGCACCTTTAGAAATTTATAATCGGAGAGAAGAAAAAGCATTAGCTACGATTGCCCTGAGTGTTGAGCACGACCAGCAAGTACATATAATTGACTGTGAGAGCGCATCCGATGCATGGGAGACGTTGAAAAAGGTTTTTTTTTTGAAGGTAAGTCACGAACAAAAATTTTACAATTGAGGAAAAGAATAGTGTCAAAGGAGCTACGATGGTGTAGTGGATAGAGGCTGAGACTGCCACGCGGCAGACCCGGGTTCAAATCCCGCCTATCACCTCTGGTTTTTCTATGTAATATGTATACCGTAGCTCTGGTGGTTCGGAACCCACCTTAAACAGTACGTCCTAGGCCTAATGACCTTAGCAGTCGGTGCCGAAAAATGAATTAAAAAAAGAAAAATAGTGTTAATGCGTCTCAAACCCAATGAATCCATGACCTGGTACCTTAGAAGAATAAAAGAAGCCGATTACGACACAAGAGATGAAGACATAGCATACACAATATTGAATGGTTTACCAGAGAGCTATGTTTTCATTGTCATAACGTTAGCGAATTTGGATGATGACACATTTAAATGTTTTGAAATAAAAGTTATACTATTAAATGAATATGACAGAAGAACCGTGAAGGAAACCGAGAAGAACAATGAGTGAAAGGAAGCATAGCACCACACTAAGGAAGCCCATCACCAAGGCAGGTAAAGTCGACGCAGCAGAGAAGCCTTACAACCAAAGTAGAGAACCATAGAGAAGGACAAGGGGACTGACAGGATATATTACAAATATGACAAGCTGGGACACATAGCGAGACACTGCAGAACATCACAATGAAAGATCAAACCCAACCACGAATCAGGTACACAGGTTCCGCGTAAGGGTATACATATTTGTTAGATACATTTTATTTGTATCTATAGATATAATACATATTTGTTAGAGGTAAACAATACGCAAGTAGATAATTGTTGGTTGCTGGATAGCGGTGCAACCCATCACATCTGTAAGCATAGACATTGGTTTACAAAGTACAAAGAAATAGAACATGAGGTGATTTATTCTATCAATAGTAATATAAAGTGACCTAAGAGCGACCATAATAGGTAATATAGATATAGAGATTTATGTTAATAAGCAACCTTTCATTATAACATTATTAAATGTTTACCACGTACCAAACGCAAGAAGGAACATAATATCCGTATCGCAAATAGAAGCTAGAAATAAGAGAATAATAATAGGTAACGGAAAAGCGCTCATCGTAAATAAGGCAACTAAACAAGTAGTGGGGGAGGCATTTAGAAAAAACGATTTGTACAGATTAAAGCAGAATATACAAACAATATGCTTAGTATTCCAGATGAAGAAAAAAATATCGTTAGCAAGACAAAAATGAATGAAAGCTTAACATGGCACCGTAGATTTTGTCACGTAGGCATATCAAATATAAAGGAACTGTCAACAAATAATTTTGTAAGAGGGCTAGAAAATGTAAATATTCAATGTGTATGTTGTGATGGATGTAGTATTAGAAAATCCACAAAAACTCCATGTAAGCAGATAAAAGGTAGAGAAACGAGAGTATTAATAGAGTTAATCCATTCAAATTTGTGTGGTGCAATGCCAACACAGTCAATTGGAGGATTCAAATATTTTCTGACGCTTACAGACGATTACTCACGAAAAACTACAGTTTATTGTATCCAAACTAAGAATGAGATGACGAGTTACGTACAAAAATATATAGCTAGAGTCGAACGCGAAACGGACAGTAAAGTAAAAAGAAGTAGAACAGACATTGGACTGGAATTTTATAATAAAGAGCTTAAATCTTTATTTGACAATTTAGGAATAAAACATGAACGGACAAATACTTATACGCCACAGATGAACGGAGTAGCTGAAAAAATAAATAGGATGTTATTAGACTTAGTACGTGCAATGCTGACAACAGCATCCTTACCACAAAGATTTTCGGCTAAAGCTTTGTTAACAGCATGTTATGTTAAAAACAGGGTAATGCATTCGGCGATCAAAGATGGAGTTCCAGAGAAAATTTGGACAGGAAATACGCCGAGCACAAAGCCTTTGAAATCGTTTAGATGTTTAACGTATGCTTATTTGACAAAACATAGTAGGCACAAGCTTAATCCGAGAGCAAGGATATGTACATTTGAAGAATATTCTAGTTAGATGAAAGGTTATAGACTATGGGATCCAGTATTGGATGGCGTTGTATAAACAAAACATGTATATTTCGTAGAAGATGTGTATGGCTATAAATACATTTGTGATAGCAAGACTTACAGTATTTCAAATGATGTGGAATCGACTATGAACGAAACACAGAACGAAACGACAACAGATAGACAGCAGATGACGTACAGGTGACGGCTGAGCAAAAGACAAATGCAGATGAAATAGGTAGGGACACAAGGAGCTCACGAAGAGACCACAACGACAGGGAAGATGTAGTCAACCATCCAACAAAGAAAAAAGTAGTCAGGAATCCGTGGAGGCAAGCGGATAAGTCCAAAGATATTGAAATAAACCTAACAGAAGTGATCGAACCCACGACGTTTGAACAGGCAATGGCATCGCCTCAGAGCAATTAATGGAAAACAGCCATGGAGGAAGAAATGAATAGTCTAAAATACAGAGACACATGGAAATTAGTAAATAGGGCTAAAAGTACACTATGTAAAGGTAGTAGATAGTTATATAAGATAAAAGTTGATGCAACAGGAAAGGTAAAGAAATATAAAGCTATGTTGGTGCACAAGGCTACAGTCAAAAGAAAGATTTAGATTACTTCGAGTCATACGCGCTGGTAGCAAATATTTCGACAATTACGATGCTTTTAGCAATGTCAGTGTCTCAGGGTTGGAAAGTACATCACCTAGACATTAAATGCGCATATTTATATGGAGAATTAATAGAAAATGTATACAAGAAATTACCTCCAGAATACCACATATCAGATGATAAAGTAGCAAAACTAAAAAGGCCGATATACGGACTAAAGCAGTCGGGTAGGAATTGGAATAATGCAATAGACTCATTCCTAACCAAAGAAGGGTTCTAAAGACTGAGTAGCAATCATTGCGTATACATGTATGATAAGGATCTAATTTTAGCTATATATCAAGTGTACCGGTATGAAGTGAGCGTTCTTTTGTGAAAATGAAACACCAATTTTGAACGGGAAAGTAAAAAAATGTTATTCAAAGTAATGACCATTGCTTGCTACACATTTTGACCACCTTTCTGGCAATTTGTGGATATCATTCCAAGAGAAATGTTCGTCTTTTGAAGCAAACCAATCGGACATCCAATTTTCGACTTCTTCGTAGGAATCGAAGTGCTGCTCAGCCAATGCGTGTCCCATCGATGAAAACAAGAGGGGTAGGTGAAGAGCGGAGAGATACGGACCTCCTCCTCCTCCGGCTTGGGCTCAATTTGGACACAATGCCCGCTCGTGGCAGTGAAGAAAATTGTCGTGGCCGGTTGCTTGTTGGTCGGCTGGTCCTCCGCCAGCGTGGAGCCGCTGGCGGCACGCCCCCTGCAGTGCTTTTGATGCCTGGAGCTGGGTCACACGAGCTCCAGATGCTCGGGCGCCGTGGACCGCAGCGGGCGCTGCTACCGCTGCGGTGGCTCAGACCACCGCGCCAGGCAGTGCTCGGCTGCACCGCACTGCCCAATGTGCGGTGACCTCGGGCGGAGGGCCGATCACCGCGTTGGCAACGAATCCAGCGCCCCAGTGCCCTCCAAAAGAAGGAGTGGCCGTAGTGGGGCGAAGGGCTCAACGGCTGCGGCGGTGACACCGCCAACCGGCCCTCCAGATGTACCGTCTGCATCTGTGCCAACTGCAAACGCGGAAGCCGCCCGTTTAAGGACGACGATGGAGCCATCAAAGCCGGCAGCTGGCCTGGAGGAGGCCATGGACATGGAATAAACTTCATGACCCATCTTCTCCTCCAGGCCAATTTGAAACACTCGCGCGGGGCCCAGGACTTAATGATCCAGACCATGTGCGAGTGGAACATCGGGCTGGCGGTTGCCGCGGAGCCGTATCGCGTCCTGGACCACCCAGACTGGGTGGGGGATGCGAGCGGCCTTGTGGCTATGGTCAGGTTCGGCACGCCGCGCGCGCCATCCCTAGAACTGATCGCGCGCGGGGCGGGATACACGGCGGCACAGTGGGGGGACATCGCGGTGGTGGAACCTTACATCTTGCCCAACTGCGGTCTTGTAGCATTCGAGATGTACTTGAGCGAGGTCGGACAGTGCATTGCCCGACTATCTCCTCGCACGGTACTCGTCCTGGTGGACTTCAACGCTTACGCCACGGCGTGGGGGTCCCCCAAAGACGACGCACGAGGGCGGGTAATGCTCGACTGGGCGGCAGAAGGGGAGCTCCGTCTACTGAACCGGGGCTCCACACCGACGTGCGTAAGGTGGCAGGGGCAGTCCATCGTCGATCTGACGTGGGCAACCCCTGCCGCCGCAGGTCGCGTGTCGGGCTGGCGAGTGGCGGCCGAGATGGTGTCCCTCTCGGACCATGTCTACGTCTTTATGGACGTAGCCGCCACTCGTCGGGTAAACAAGACCCGACACGGCCGCCCAGGGAGCAACGCACCACCGCGATGGTCGCTTAAGCGACTACACGAGGATATCCTGATGGCGGCAGCCCACGCCGTGACTTGGCCGGAGCGCAATCCGGCCGAGCCCGTCGATGTGAGGGCGGAGTCCGAGTGGCTCTGGGGCGCAATGACGGCCGTATGCGACGCCGCCATGCCCCGGGCCAGACTCAATACTCCTCGCGCGGTGTACCGATGGTCGGGCGCGATAGCACACTTGCGTGCAAAGTGTGTGCGCGCCCGGCGCCGGTACACCCGTGCCCGCAGAGGGGGGAATCGCGACGAGGCATGGATTGCAGACCTGTATGAAGGCTTTCATGAGGCACAGGTAGCCCTCAGGCAGGCCATTAAAGCGGCCAAGCCCCAGGCTTGGCAAGAGCTCCTCGGGACTCTGGACAAGGACCCATGGGAGCGCCCATACCGGCTGATAATGGGTAAGATTCGCCCATGGATCCCACCGATTACGGAGTCCTTAGACCCCCAACTTCTTGGGGGAGTCGTCTCGGCACTCGTCCCCGACTCTTCGGGGAGAGTGTCGCGGCGGCCCCCGCCTGATACCCTGCCGGAGCCCACCATTTGGTGCGACGAACTGGGGGTCGGTCCAGATGATGGGCTTTTAAACGCCTCCGGTCCCGACATACCGCGCCGGGTCCCGACGGCATCCCTGGACGGGCCTGGGTCTTGACGCGAGGCGTCCTCGGGGCCAGACTGGCGGAGCTATTTATTGGCTGCCTCCAGTCTGGCCAGTTTCCCCCACTGTGGAGGCGGAGCCGTCTGGTCTTTATTTGAAACGTGGGCCGGCCCCCTTCGAGGAGTCTCCCTCGGCATACCGGCCGATTTGTCTGTTCGACGACGTGGGAAAGCTGTTTGAGCGCATAAAAGCTTCCCGTCTCGTCGAACACTTGTCCGGCGCTGGCCTCGATCCGGCCGAGAGCCAGTTCGGTTTCAGAGTGGGTCGCTCGACCGTCGACGCGGTCTTGCGTGAGGTCCTACTCTGACCCAGCCGTCTCTCGGGGCGGGGTGGCGTTGGCGATATCGCTAGATATCATCAACGCATTCAACACCCTTCCCTGGAAGGCCATCCTGGAGGGGCTGTGATACCATCAGGTGCCAATCTACCTCCAGGATGTGATCGGGAACTACCTATCGGGCAGGTGGGTAGAATACCCGGACAGGTCGGGCACGGTAGTCGTGCGGGAGACTCAGTGCGGTGTCCCACAGGGGTCTGTTATGGGGCCGATCCTGTGGGACATCGGATACGGGCCGACCTTCCCCCTGGTGTCAGCGTGACGCGTTACGCGGATGACACGCTAGTGCTGGTCATCGGGGAGGACTATAGACGAACACTCCGCCTCACCGAATGCGGGGTAGCCTGCGTCGTTCGAAGGATAGAGTAGCTGGAAATTCGCGTCGCTCCCCACAAAACGGAGGCGGTATGGTTTTATAACCCCCGCCGCCATGGGAAGCCTCCCAGATCCCAGCTCCAGGTAGATCAGACCTCCGTCGAGGTGGGCTTCGGGATGAAGCACCTGGGGCTAATCTGAGACGGCCAGTGGCGCTTTGCGGCTCGCTTCGATCGTCTGGCCCCCCGAGCGGAACGGATGGCTGGCTGGCTAGGCCGCCTCCTTCCAAACCTTGGCGGGCCTGAGGAGAGGGTCCGCCGCCTTTATGCGGGGGTCGTGCAGTCCGTGGCCCTGTATGGGGCCCCGGTGTGGTCGACCTGATGGTCAGCCGGCACAGCTGGAAACGGCTACGCCGGATTGAAATCCGAATGACCATCAGGATCACGTGTGCATACCGCACGACATCGTACGCGGCGGCAATGGTTCTCGCGGGGCAGCTCCCCATGGATCTCCTGGCGGAGGAGATGAGGGAGAGACACTGTCACTCCTCGTCCCTCCATCAGGCCGGGGATGCCCGGCCAGAACCGGCGATCGACGAGGCGATCGCGAGGCGTCAAGCCCGGGAGCGCGCTGTTTCGGAGTAGCAGAGACGCCTCTCCAAACCCGCTAACGCGGAACAGCGAGCTGTCGCGGCTGTCCTGCCCAGTCTCGAAAAGTGACTGGACAGGATCTGGGGACGGCTGACCTACCGGCTGACGCAGGTGCTCACCGGGCATGGCTGCTTCGGTGAGTATCTGTGTCGGATAGGGAAGGAGAGGACGACGCAGTGCCACCACTGCCCCGATGAGCGGGACACGGCATAGCGTGGCAGTGTAAGCTGCCTGGAGCGTGGCAGTATAAGCTGCCTAGAGATTTGCCCAGCGTGGCAGTGTAAGCGCCGTGCCCTGCGTGAAGAAGTAAGCGAGGAGCTCTCGCTGCCGGCCATCGTTCGCGCGATGCTGAGCAGCGAGAGGTCCTGGCGCGCCGTGGCCTTCTTCTACGAGCAAGTAATGCTTCGGCTGCTCTCAGCCAAGTGCTTTAATTGTATCCGGAACCGGTTTTGCTTTGTGGGCAGGTGCATTGTCGTGCAACAAAATTACTTTGCTGTGTCTTCTGGCCCATTCAGGTCGTTTTTTGATCAATGCATGGTTCAAATTGATCATTTGTTGTCTGTAGCGATTAGTATTAACAGTTCCACCTGATTTTAGAAGCTCATGATACACCACACCTTTCTGATCCCTCTAAACACACAGCATTGCCTTCTTGCCGAATCTATCTGGTTTTGCAGTCGACGTTGATGGTTGTCTCGGATTAACCCATGGTTTTTTCCATTTAGGATTCTTAAAATAAATCTATTTTTCACCGCCAGTAACAATTCGATGCAAAACTGATTTTATTTCGTGTCTTTGAAGCAATATTTCACAAGTGTTTCTTCGGTTTTCCATCTGTCTTTCATTCGATTCATGCGATACCCATTTTCCACATTTTTGGATCATTCCCAAAGCTTTTAAACGGTCAGAAATTGTTTGTTGTGCAACATTTAACATTGCTGCCTTTGCTTTTGACTCAAAGTATCATGTGCATCCAATATTGCTTGCAATTTGGCGTCTTCAAACATTTTTGGTGGTCTGCCACGTTCTTCATTTCTCACATCAACTTTGACTTACATCAACGTTGACTAGAGCATATTGTCCATCAACCAAACACGAAAGAGAAGAGATGAAAAATATACCATTAAGAAGACTGATTTGATCATTAATTTATATAGCTCTAGCAACGCGACCTGACGTACTGCATATAACTGCTAAGCGGAAGCTACGATGGTGTAGTGGATAGAGGCTCAGACTGCCACGCGGCAGACCCGGGTTCAATTCCTGCTCATCACCTCTGGTTTTTCTATGTGATATGTATACCGTAGCTCTGGTGGTTCGGAATCCACCTTAAACAGTAGGTCCTAGGCCAAATGACCTTAGCAGTCGATGCCGAAAAATGAATTAAAAAAAAAAAAAAAACTGCTAAGCTAGCACAATATGTTTCAAATCCGGGTAAAATTCATTGGATACAGGCTAAGCGGGTTTTAAAATATTTAAGAACACCAAAAGATAACATTCATGATGGAAGCAGAATATGTAGCGCTCGCGAGTGCCGTAAAAGAAATTATAAGCATAGATTTGATATACAGTGAAATGCGAAATTTAGTAAGCGCCGAACTACCTTGTAAGGCATACGTCATTAGATGTGACAACAAATCAGCGATTGATTTTGCATCCAATAGAATAGAGAGATCGCGATCAAAACACATATACATCGCATATCATTTAACGAGGAAAATATAAAGAAAGATTAGTAAAACTGAAGTATGTTTCATCTAATGACAATGTAGCAGATATATTTACGAAGGGATTACATTATACGGTCATGATACCGCACGTAGCAAAATTAAGAAAAAGCTAAGTGAATGAAAGAAAAGTCAAAGGTGCAATAATGTATAGAGTGTGACATGTGTTAAAAGTAGGGGATTCGTGAGATTTGACACTGTAGTACTTCCAGCGATGAGTGATATGTGTTTCGTGCGTTACGTTTCTGCTTCGACGTTGTTGTGTAGTTGAGTACGTATGTAAAATATATATTCAACAAACCATTTATCTTATGCGAACCACCCCAACAAATTCAGTAATAAACATTGCAAGCAGATTTGGTCTACCCATAAATTGGAAAAAATGTCGATTTTTTTTAGAAACGAATAAATTATTTAGGATACATTGTCAAAAACGAAGAAATTAGACCGTCAATGACTAAGTCAATGACTCTTTTAAAATTCTCAAATGAAATGATATACAGAATTTTCAGAGTTTTTTTAAAATTGGCGGAATATTTTTGTAAATTCATGCCTAAGTATGCAACAATCGCGATGATTTCGCGCACGATGAAGAGCAAGCATGCAAATAATTAAAATAAATACTCTGTAATAAACCAGAGCTTAGATTATAAAAGTCAGATATAGAGACAGAGTTGCATGCCGATGCGTCGGCCGTAGGTTACGCTGCTATATTATTACAACGAGATAGTGAAGAAAGAACTCTGCATCCTATTTATCATGCGTTATGAACATAACCCGCTCCAACGTGTGAAAATACGGTAAGGAGCCAGGCGCGCTCCAAAAACCGAGCGTCAAGCTAGGGAACGCGGCTTGCTCCAGTGTAAATAGTAATATATAGATGTACACTCGCGCAACGAGCTCGATTTGAAAAGCGCAGCGCGGACGGATTCATGGAATCGACGTCTGCATCGATTCCATGAATCCTAAACAAGGGTCGACACTTTAAAATACGAGTTAATGTAAGAGAAGACACGATGTATTGTCCAAACCGTCTTTACCGTTGAAAAGAGCCCTGCTTGGTCTGTTCACCCTAGGAAAGGGCAAAATGAACAGATTCGGTCAGTATAAATATTGGGACTCCGATCGGAGAAACGCAGAAGGCTAGATTCCTTACCCAACCTCAGAACGCACCCTAGAGAGCGATTTAGCATACGAAACATAATAGAAAGGAAAAAAGTAAAGGTATTAAAAGTTTATTCAACATTTAAAACGTTAAAGACGGTTGAGATAAATTCGTAAAATTAGTAAAACCGCGAATTCTCAATGTGTAAGTTTTAGTTCGGAGGATAACCTGTTTCTCGGTTATTAACATTGGTGACTTTCTCGAGAATCCTGAGGCGCGAAACGCCCCGTCCGCGTATCGGAATCTCTCACCAAAGTCACCTTACCGATATAAATTT